>JASAMY010000207.1:0-7500 GCA_030248085.1 Paralinhomoeus sp. GSCO2_6 | reverse complement strand
ATTTAAATTTTGGGAAGAAAAACGAAATTCGTCGTCAGAATTATTATTAGTCGTTAGGAGGAAAATTCAGAGACAGAAATCCACTAGTCTAGTCGAGGATTTAAAAAATATTTTAGTATTTGAATTTAGGTGAGAGTTTTGACTTGCTGTTGAAATGTTGTCCTGTTTAGAAACTCGAATTTAGGGTACTTTTGAGTCGCGCTGGATATTGTGCTTTAGTTGCGTCGTATTTTCTTTCTTGCGATTGGAATTTCAAGAAAAAAAAATTAAAATATATTCGGCTTGAAATTTCAATCGCGTTTGATGTTGAGTCATCGCATAGACGGGAAGTGTCGTTTGTTTGCCGTTTTTAGCGTTTATTGCTAGCGAAATGTGAAATATAGAGGGCGTCGCTCCCGGTTTATTTACTTGTCTAAATGCAGAGAACACATTCAATTACAAAAAAGAAAACAGAAAGGTATTATCCCATATTAACTTAAGGGGTAAACATCGATTCTAGGGTGGGAGCTTATGTTGTGGGTTGTGGCCTTGGGACATGGGACAGTTGTTAGTTACAGATTATTTGAAGGTGAAACAGTATAGAATGTCCCCTACAACTCCAATAGAACCCCGGCTTGTGAGTAAGGAGGTAGAAGTGAAGTGCTCTCGGGTATCCTGTTAAAGGGTTTACGGTAGTCTACAAACGCCAAGCGGACGTCGGTGATGAGCGCGTTCCGTTGTTGTTGTTGTTGGACTAGGAGGCCGTCAATGACCCATGTAGCATACCCATATCCATGACGCCAACCCGCCTACAGCCGCATAGGTAATTAAGGCCAAAACACACGCCTCCGTGCGGCACCGGGCTTCACAGTGCCGACCGGTTCACACGCCTCCGTCCGGCACCGGGCGCGTGTGCATTTGATAGGCGCGTCCGGCTGACTGGTGCTGAACCGTCCGGTGCCGCACGGAGGCGTGTGTTATGATGGCCTTTAGTCGAAGACGTTCGGAAGAATGCCGTCTGTAATCTAGGGCAACAACAGCAGAAGGAAATCCACGGGAAGGGAAGTGCTCGATCTGGTGCATATCCATCAAGAGTCGAACCCAGAACCGAGCGCGCAAGAGGCCGATTCTCTACCACTAGGCCATACGCGGTCACACGTGTTGTTTGGGTTGGGCAAGTACAGTGTGCCCGAAGAACAGGTCTTTCGAGGGGCGGAAAGTGGGTGTCGACAAGGGGCCAAAAGCGGTACTTTCAGCGGGCAGACAGTAAATGTCAATATTAAGGGGCAGAAGCTGCCTTTTTGGGTGCAGAAAGTGGAAGACGGCATTAGGGGCAAAAGAGGTTTTGTTAAGGGGCAGAAGCGGTGTTATTAGGGAGGCAAAAACTGCACTAGATACCGTAAATCTTGCAATGGACCCCTTGCAATACTGCCCCCTCCTCCAATTGTGCCCCCCCCCCCGGGTAAGAAGAGGTTGAGAGTTCGAGGATTTACGGTATTTTGGAGAGTTTGATTTCTTTTCCCATAAAAAGTGCCTCCTCCCGCGCGGGCAGTTGCACGGCGTTTGCTTGATTTCGCCTTTCGTTGTTCCTGTTGTTGGATTAGGAGCAACGCTAGGAGGCCGTCAATGGCTCGTATACTGTAGCATACCCATCTATACATGGCGACCCCCCCCCCCCCCGGGGGAAAGGGCTGAACGCCTTGATGGCCCACTAGTTCGAGGACTTCCCTTGCGATGGATTTCCTCGTGCCATCGCTGCCCTAGATTACAGATGGCGTTCTTCCGAACGTCTTTGGCTAATTACGCGGCTCTAGACGGGAAGGCGTCATTGATATGGGTATGCTATATGGGCCATTGACGGCTTCCTAGCGTTGCCCCTACGCCAACGACAACCACAACAACAAGGCTGAACGCTCTCATTGTTTCGGTACCGTGTGGGGCGGCTCCGGGGCTTCGGCCCGAAATCCGTGCCAGGTGGGCGGCCCACCTTCCCTCGCTGGTGCAGAAAGCCGTTGTGAGTTGTGACGTTGTTGAACCCGCCCCGACAACTGACGTATATAATGGTGGCTGACGTCAAATAAAACGTTAAAACGTCAACTCTCCGACCAAACTTCGAGCCCGCACCGGCGCTCGAACTTTGTTTGAGCACCGCACTAACGCATTGCTGTGTACGCGTCTGTAGAACGAGTCGGTGCGTGCGTGCGCACGTACGTGTGTGCGTGCTACAGCTCAACAAGTACCACCCAAGTAACCACTTCCATTGTTTGTCTTGAGAGGGGAGGCAGAAAGATCGAGTTCTTCAAAAGCGCGGTAGCTACGCTACTAGCGGCAGTCAGCTAACACCGACGTATTGCCAGCTATTGTGCGTGGTGGCGACTGGCTTAGAAGCCGATAATGGCTGTTCTGCTTAGACTAGCTTAGAAAAGAAGCTTACTCTTGTGTTGTGTTGTTGTGGCTCGTCTGGGGTTCTGTAAATGTATGCAATTTTCTGTCCTTGCAACGGTGTTGAAAATTGGCGACTGTGCGTGATTGGGGCGTGCGTGCGTGCGTTTGTTTGCGTTGACACGAGTGCTAAAAGATGCGCTGCATTGTAGCTTGTTGTCGTTGGATTAGGGCAACGCTAGGAGGTCATCAATGGCCCATATACATAGCATACCCATATCCATGACGCCTTCCTGTCTAGAGCCGCGTAGACAGCCAAAGACCTGCGGAAGAACGCCATCTGTAATCTGGGGCAGCGATGGCACGAGAAAATCCATTGAGAGAGAAGTCCTTGATCTAGTGGCTCCATCAAGAATCGAACCCAGAACCGGGCGCAAGAGGCCGATTCTTTACCACTAGGCCATACGTTGCCCCTGTATTAGCTTGCTTTAGCTTGAATATCGATTCCTTCTGCGCAACTCAGAATTGTCCGTCTTGCGTGCAATGCGCGTAAATAGTTTTGCGTGGTTACCGTGTTCCCTATGGAAATATACCTAGATTCCTACCATTTTGCACGTCCGCGCCACCATTCCCCCGAATAGAACCAAATCAGCGTGTTTACACACCATCAAAAAAAGCAGCTGGCTGGCGGCAGCTAACAAGCTAGGAGCCTAGTTAGCTCTTGGCTAGCTAGTTGTGTCACCACGTCGCGCCCCCTCGAAACCGGTTTTTTTCTGCGTTGCCATCGTAATCACTGGCACACGCACGCACGCGCAGGGATTTGATTGCGTGTTTACATACGAGAAAGGGCCGCTAAGCTACAGCTCGCCCCCCTGTGTCAGCTAATTGTCTTAGCTTAAATTAGCGGACAGCTAGCCAAGCCGCCACCTGCTTGTGCGTCGGCTGAGAAGGCTTCGTGTCTTCGCTCCGTCGATTGAAAGGGTTGAGGAAGGCCTTTAATAAGCGCCCCCACTGCCCGTTTCTGAGTGTAAGCCGCCGTAGAATGGGACCGCCCAAATGTAATTTGGAGGTCTTAGCTGGGATGGGCTGGGTGCGTCGTCGCTACGTATACGCCCATGCGTGTGGTGTGCGTGCGTACGTGGTTTGTGTCAGAGTGCGTATAGAAGCGTACGTTTGCGCGTTGGTGAGCAAGTGTGTGAGTGAATTATTTCCCCGGTTTATGTACAGATGTCTAAAGAAAATTTATGGCACTCTTTAGCAAAGCGAACGTTGCAATTGAACCCTCTTATAGCACAAGCAACGAAGTACACGTTCTGGCGAAAATATGGTGTTGGCTAACGTGAACTTGAGATTTGAAAGCGCACGCACGCACGCACGCACGCACGCACGCACGCACGCACGCACGCACGCACGCACGCACGCACGCACGCACGCACGCACGCACGCACGCACGCACGCACGCACGCACGCACGCACGAACGCACACAAGCACGCACGTAGGCACGCACGCAGGCACGCGCACGCACGCACATACGAACGCAAGCACGCACGCACGCACATACGAACGCAAGCACGCACTGGCCTAAGGCACAGGCGAACGCACGCACGCACTGGCCTGAGGCACAGACAGCTGAGTCAAAATCGATTTGACCATCCTCCCCATTCTTCACCTTAGCCAGTCGTCTGGGCTGAAAATTTTGTTAGCATTAGCTGCAGGGGGGAAGGCGTGATTTGATTGTCCCCTCCCTAGCTTGAAGCTATCAAAATTGCGGTCACGCAATTCGCACCGCTCAGCGGCGCGCGTTCTCGCGTGTTTTCACCGATAAGTGAAACTGTGCTATTTTTGTGTACCTTTAATTATACCGATGGCGCAGTCGCAGTATGCAACAAAAGGGTAGGTATTGTTGCAATGCGAGCTACACTGCGCGGCGTGCTGGGAAGCGCGCACTAGTACTGTATTCTGGAATTTGTTGCTGTTTTGCACGGAAATTCCTTAAATTCCACGTGCTTGCGTCTCAGGGTATCAGCGCAAGGCGCGTCGTCGCTTATCTGATTCTACATGCAGTGGCGCTTTTGCGTACGTGCGTGCGGTGCGTGTTGTTGTTGTTGCCAGTTCGTCAGCGCGAATTGTGTGCAAGCAGAATTCGCCAGATGCGGCGCGTCGAAGTTTGACAAATAATACAAGTGCGTGCGTGCGTGCGTGCGTGCGTGCGTGCGTGCGTGCGTGGGCGCGCGCGCGTAGTACTACCCGCCGCATTTGCGTCGCGTCAGCTCGGATTTCCGCCTGCATTTATTTGTTAGCCAATCCCGTCTGCGGCTCTATTACCTTGCGCCCAGCACCGCCAGCCAGCCAGCGCTTTTTGTTTCGATTCTCCCCCTGGCCCACGCACTCTTCGCGCGGCACCACCGGCCGTCGTCGCGTCTGGCGGCGCTCCCATCCTCCGCCGTTCGTCACCCGAGACGCATTTTGGGTCCTGAGATTATTTTCTTAAGCTCTCGACGCCGGTGAAATGGCATCCGGGGGAGGGACGGGATGGCGACGAGGCGATCTCGCATGCGAGCGCGTGCGTGCGTGCGTGCGTCGTCGTCGGCCGTCGAGCCGTTTGATTGTTTGCCGAGCAAGCAAGCGGCGCGCGGTGCCTGGACGCGATCCGAATTGAATCCCGCGCCGCTAAGCCGCGTTGTCTTGGCTTCTGCATCTACCCCCCACCCCCCGCCTAGCTGCCGTCGCCACCAGAAGCGTCTCTGGCTCTGACAGCTTGCATCCGCGGCGCCAGTCTAGCGCTTTTTTTTTCTTGCCGCCGCCGCTAGTGGGAGAAAGAGAGAGATGGAGTTGAGGCAAAATTTACGGGCTCTCGCCAACGATGGGTCGTCCATCTCTTAAATTAGGCCGTCCCGGCGAGCGCGCTACTCTATATCTCTGGGCAGTGGGTGGCTATAGCCGCAGGGAGGGCCATCAAGTACCTTTCTCTCTATCTCATCGGCTCCCCAGTACCGCCTAATCGCGTGCTCGCTCGTGAATGCCGTCCATGCGTCTCTGTCTTAGTGGCAGCGTGAAGAATTCGTCTTTCAAGGGCCCTGCAAGGAGAAACCGATGGAGGAAGGCACCTCGAAGCTGCTGCTGACGCTCCTCTACTCCGGTCTCTGTCTGGCCGGCGTGCTCGGCAACCTCTGGGTGCTGCTCACGGTGCTGGCGCAGTGGCGTCTTTTCGGCGGCGCCAAGAGACGGCCCTCGTCCTACTTCAACTCTGCCCGCCAGGAGTTCGTGCCGCTGTCGACGCGCCTGGAGCTGTCGGCGAACGGACGCTCCGTCCGGCACCCGCAGCCGCCGCCCGCCGCTCGCCAGCGCCGCGTCTCCTCTCCGGGCCGAGGCCAGAACTCGGCGCACGTCTACCTGTTCGCCCTCAGCGCCGTGGACCTCACGTTCTGTCTGTTCAACGCGCCCTTCGTGGTCGCGGACCTGCACGTCAACTGGCGCCTGGGCGAGTGGCTCTGCAGGACGTTCAATCTGGCCGAGGGCCTCAACAAGTTCCTCTCGCCCTTCGTCCTCACCTGTCTGTCGATGGACCGCTATTTCGCGGTCTGCCAGCCGACCAGGCCGCGCTACCGGAGCGTCCGGGTGGCGGGGCTCGCGCTGGCCGTCTGCCTGCTCCTGGCGGCGCCCTTTGCGGGCCCGCTCTTCTACTACGCGTACGTGCACTCGGTGGCCGAGGACGTCCAGAAGTGCCAGTTCCAGTTCCCCCTCCCGAAGCTCTGGATCTACTTCGACGTGGCGCAGTTCGCGACATGCTATTTTTTGCCCCTGCTCGTCATCTGCGCCGTCTACGTGGCCGTGCTCAAGAAGCTGTACCGGCACACCCGCAGGGCGGCCCACTCGGCCATCCCCCTCTCGAGGGTGGTCAAGTGCTCGGTGCTCGTGGTCGGCTTCTACTTCGTGTGCTGGACGCCCTACTGGGTGGTCAGGGCGTACATGCTGGGCGGAGTGCTTCTGTCGCCCGACTTCGATATCGCCGGGGCAGCGGCCAATGGCACCGGGGACGCCATGGTAGGCACAGAGCAGCTGAGGTCTTCCTCCATGGTCTCTGGAGCCTCAGAGGCGCAGCGCAATCTCACCATGGACTCCGGCCCGTACGAGTATCGGGACCAGTCCGAAGTATTCTTCGTCTATGTCTTTCACGCAATCGCCTACGCGCAGTCGGCCTTCAACTGGCTCTTCTACGCGTTCCTCAACCGCCGACTGAGAGAGACGGCGGCGGCGGCGCTGCTCCGCTCGCCGCCCCGCTTTATCACGGGCGTCTTAGGCGATGGCCACTCCTTGGTGGACTCCTTCTTCACGAACGTCAGCGAGGCGGCGCACGCCATCCGAGAGACGCTGAGTCCGTCCGACCGGACGACCCCCGTCGACTCTGCCAGATCCATCAGCGACCACCGGGTCGTGGTCAAGCGCGACCGATACAAGTGAGTTGGGTGGGCACACATGGAAAAGGTTGTGGAGTTTTTGCCAGAGGAGCGTAAAACCATAAAGCGTGAAGCTCCCCCTCCCCCGAGGGCACGAAGGGGCAATCTCGTTGTTAGCGTAGGGACGCACTGGATGAGCTGTGGCGTATGAAGGCCACTTGGGAGAGGGGTTAATTGTCGGGGGGGGGGAGGCACTTTTGAGGAAGGTTGGGCCCGGGAGGCCAATTTGAGGGCATACGGCGTCTGTCGAATCCCCCTCAAACCTGAAGAAATTATCCGCTACTAAAGTTAATAAAAATAGTCAAACAACTGATTTTTTCCTCCAGGTCCCACCCTCCTTGGCCCCGAGCCTCTCCGGGCTCTCGGATCGCGAGCTCCGCCCTCCCGGAGAGCGCGCCGGCCGCGCGGAATGGCGAGTTTCTGGGAGTGGGCGACTCCGCCTACAACTCCGGCTCGGCGAGCTCCAGGGAGCAGTCGGAGCTGGCCAGACCCAGGGCGGCGAGCTGCGAGCCGCTCTGCGGGCCGAGGATGAAGAGGGAGCGGCAGCAGCAGCAATCAGAGGCGTCCGGGATGGACGACGAGCCGTCGTCGGCGGCACCGATCGGTCCCAGCCTCTCGACGACCACCGCCAGCGATGCGACCACCGCCTGGCTGTGACGCGCGGACACGAGCACGCACGCA
>JASAMY010002696.1:30000-118292 GCA_030248085.1 Paralinhomoeus sp. GSCO2_6 | reverse complement strand
ACGCAACATTTTGGGGCACTGAGTAATGCAACTTGCTTGTTGGACTTGTCGTGTTGTGTTGTGCAGCTCTGTCAGTGCCATTCAGCTGGAGATTCTCACGAATCTGGCCAACACCACCAACATCTCCATGATCCTGCGCGAGTTCCAGGTGCGACAAGACGTTGCTGGCGCATGCCTGTTCACCGCGAAGCGCTTCGCATTTGCAGACCTACGTGCAGACGTCCGACAAGGAGCTGGCGACCGCGGCGATCGACGCGATCGGTCGATGCGCCGGCCGAGATCAAGGAGGTCACTGACGTCTGTCTGTCAGGGCTCGTGTCTCTGATGTCATGCAAACGAGGCGAGCGAGCGATGGTGCAAGGAGTCGCTGACACGCTCACCGTTGACGCGCTCCTTGCAGAGGCCGTGGTCGCCCAGTGCGTCGTCGTCACCAAGCGGCTTCTGCAGCTCCGCGATCCCTCTTCTCACACGGATATACTCGTGCAGATGTCCAAGCTGATCGACACCGAGAGAGAGAGAGAGAGAGAGAGAGAGAGAGAGAGAGAGAGAGAGAGAGAGAGAGAGAGAGAGAGAGAGAGAGAGAGAGAGAGAGAGAGAGAGAGAGAGAGAGAGAGAGAGAGAGAGAGAGAGAGAGAGAGAGAGAGAGAGAGAGAGAGAGAGAGCGAGAGAGAGAGAGAGAGAGAGAGAGAGAGAGAGAGAGAGAGCGAGCGAGAGAGAGAGAGAGAGAGAGAGAGAGAGAGAGAGAGAGAGAGAGAGAGAGAGAGAGAGAGAGAGAGAGAGAGAGAGAGAGAGAGAGAGAGAGCGAGAGCGAGAGAGATGCTCGGTGTGTGCTGCGCGCTGCAGGTGAAAGTGGCGGCGGTCGTGTGCCTCGATCGTCTGGCTCATAGGCGAGTACTGCGAGACGGTGCCGCGGGCGGCTTGCTGACGTGCTGCGCAAGTTGGCCAAGTCGTTCAGCAACGAGGCTTGGCCTGGCAGAGTGGAGTCGACGCCGCTGCGAGCTTGAGTGCGACGCCCTGGCAGGAGGAGATGGTGAAGCTGCAGGTGCTGAACCTGGCCGTGGAAACGCTCCCCACGACGAACGCGGAGCAGACGCGCTTGCTGGCCCAGTACGTGTTCACGCTGGCCAAGTACGACCAGAGCTACGACCTGCGGGACAGGGCCCGCTTCCTGCGCCACCTCGTCATGCCCGAGAAGGCGGACCGCTTCACGAAGTTCGTCCAGAAGCTGTTCCTCTCGCGCAAGCCGCCGCCGCTGCTCGAGTCCTCCTTCAAGGGTGCGCCCAGCTGCGGCGTGCGCGCTGGCTGGCGCCGACGCAGGGCCGCGCCCTTGCAGACCGCGACCAGTACCAGCTGGGCACGCTGTCCCACTACTTGAACCAGCGCTGCATCGCCTACCAGGACCTGCCCGAGTTCCCCGAGACGCCGCCAGCAGACCCGACCGTGCGCGACGTCAAGGCGCGTGTTCGTCCTGGTTGGCGACGTCGGCGAGCAGTGCGGGCTGGCGCGCGGTGCCGCCTTTAGACTACGAGGTGCCCGCTGAGGAGAAGAGCGCCTCCGAGAAGGGCTCCAGGACGAAGGGCGGCGGCGGGCGCCGCGCCGCAGACATGTTCTACTCGGACGATGAGAGCAGCGACGCGGACAGCGCCAGCACCGATGACGACAATGACGAGGATGAGGAAATCGAGCAAGGGCGGTACGCACGCGTCGAGCTTTCGTGCTGTTGGGCGCACGCCGCTCAGTGCCTTTAGAAACGAGCTCGGATGGAGCACCAACTGCAGGGCAACAGCGTCCCGCTCGATGGCCAACTCAACACCAAGGCGCTCAAAGTGGGCCAGCAACAAAGTCAAGGTACCCTAGTGAACCGCCGCGCAGCTAGCTGACGCTGTGTGCTGCTACATTGCTAGCTGCCGTATCGGTATTCGGTGGAGCCCTAAGAGTCAACGACGTTGGAAGAAGAAACGAGTCATTGACGTCATCTGAGGAGGAGGAAGAGGAGGAGGAAGCACCGCCCACACCGCCTGCGTCCAAGGCCAAGGCCCCCAAAAAAGCGACTGCGCAGCCGAAGACGATGCAGGGACGCGAGAAAGGAAAAACTAACACGGCCTTGCTTCTCGACCTCGACTGTAGGGAAACTCGCGAAGCTCAGCAGGGTTCTGGCTTCTTGACCACGAATTCTTCAGTTGGTCTGCCCAGCAAGAATGATGCCGGTTTCGGCGCACCGGCCGCAGTGCCCTTTGCAACGGCCGGAGATGTCCTTCAGCCACAAGCAGCCGGCCTGAAGTCGGCTGCCGACAGAGTTCGCGACAGCCCAACGACCCCATTCAAGGCGCCTGACGCTGAATTGGTTCGGTCCCTTTGCAGCGTCTACACGGTCAGTAGCGCTTGGAGGGGAGTCTCTGTGCACTGCTCCAGCAGACCACCGCGGCGCGGGTCGGCGCGACGCGCACGCTGGAGCTGCTGGACAGAGTCACGGGAAGGGGCGTCTCGCTGTCAGCCCGATTCACCGCGGGCCCCTTCCTTGCACGACGCCACGATGGCTGCTGTCGAGCTGCAGTTCTCCAACTCTTCCTCGGCTGCCGTCAGCGTGCGACTCGTGGACGAACAGGTGAAGCAAGCCGGCGAGCAGAAGGAACTACATATCTCGGCGAGCGGCACCGACTTGCAGAAACGGCCAGGGGCCTCCGTCAAAGTCGCTGGCTTTCCGGCAGGCGGAGTCGCCATCCCAGCCGGCAGTTCTACCGTTCTCTCTCGTTGGCGCTCACTTCGCAGACAGCACTCAGGTTGGCCTTTTCACGGCGAGCTTGCACAGCGGCCTCCTACTGCATTGTCGACGTCGTGCTGCAGGCTCTTCCGCTCCAGCTGGTCGTCGACACCGATGGCCAAGAGTGCCAGCAGTCGGTCGGTCTCGAGGCCGTCGTCGGCGAGCAGCTCGAGCCGATACTGCTCACGGCGCAGCAGTTCAGCAAGCTCAAGTGTCAGTCGTCGTCAGCGCGTCTCTCCGCACCGACTCGGCGAGCCAACTGGCCGTCTTTTCGTTCAAAGCTGACTGTCGGGAATGAACGACACGAGCGGCGCGTTCGCACCGCCGGCTCGATTCGCGTCGGCCGAGGCGAAGCTGCTGCTGTCGGCCGAGATCTACGACAAGGCGAACGTCGCGCTCGTCGACGACGCTTCCGACGCGGTAGGGCCTTGCTCTTGAGGACGGAAGGAGAGAGGAGAGAGAGAGAGAGGTACGCCGGCGCTGGCAGCTCTGCTTCGCGGCTCGAACGAAGAGCGGCAAGGCGCCGCTGCTGCTCTCGCTCAACACCAGCCAGCCGAGCGTCTGGCGTCTGTCGGTGCGCTGCGAGAAGCCCGTCGTCGGCTCCATGCTCTTCAAGCAGCTCAAGGCTGCACTCCAGGCTTGACGAAGCGCGCCGATGCCGAGCGACGAAGTGCTCTGTGCGTAGCGCCGCTGTGATACCTTTGTGGAAGCCGTTGCGTCTTTGATGCTTGCGCGGAAACGCGTGCGTGCGTGCGTGCGTGCGTGCGTGCGTGCGTGCGTGCGTGCGTGCGTGCGTGCGTGCGTGCGTGCGTGCGTGCGTGCGTGCGTGCGTGCGTGCGTGCGTTAGACGAGAGAATGGCGGCCATCTTTATCAGCGCCACAACGCGCATACTTGACGCAAAAGCCCTCCTCGCTGCATAGCCACTAGCCAGGGCGGCCGGAAGAGTGCGAGCGGCCGAAGGGAGAGAGCGGCCGAGAGGGGTTGGTATGCGGGTATGCTAATTTGTGCAATCGGCGAAAGGGAAAGCGCGCCATGTGCGCTCTATGGGAGCTGGATTGGCTCACTCGCAGATCGCCCGCCAGACGTCGCTGCGACGTTTCTCTCGCTGCACTGCGCCGAATATCGATTTCCCAAAATGCCAGTCGTAATGCGCGAGCGCTGGGGTCGCACCCGTCCAAAAAATGACGCGCTTGCCCCGACTGTGTATTTAAGCGAACGAAGCAACAGGAACAAACGCCTGGTCTGACGGTAGAGGGTTATCCTCGAAAGCTGGGCTTCGGCCTGATCGCTGCTTTGCGGCACCTCTCGCCCTTCTGGGCAAACCGCGGCGTAAAAACCGCAACCGTACCCCTCAGCCACAAACGTGACCGGGTTATGCTTTTGATAACCTTTTGCTTGGTTTTAGTCGAATCATGTTGGCAACGCCGCTTTACCATCTCAGTAGCAACATAACGCTACACGGTCCTCAACAAAGTTGAACTTTTACAATCATCAGGCGGAGCACGCTGCGTGCACAGGAACGTTACAAAAACACCGTTGAAGACCCCTGCTACCCACCCAGCACAATGCGTAAATTTTATACGACAAAACAGGCAGTAAAGCGGCCAGACGGATTGACAGAACCACACTGAGACAACACGTTGCTGTCACAACACATTTGTCTGCCAAGCCAACGCAGCTCCACATGACCCATTTGCATGCACATGCAAACCCCATTGCGCCTTCATTTCTTCTTATCATGGCTTCTGGTCAGATGGATTGGCGCTTGGCACCGACAGTAGCAAACATTTTCACGGAATACGTTCCGGAACGTTCACAAGCACAGACGCGGAGCGCGGCGACCGGCGCATAATTATCGTCAATTATGTCGCAGACCCACCTCCTCCCCCCCCCCCGCACACACCCAAGGCTCAACAACTGTAAGGTATGTACTACAGGTAATTTAGCGAATCCGCTAGCGCGGGAGATAAGAGCTTGTGCGGCCGATTATTCTGCGCGACTTTCACGACAGCGCTACTGCCAACGACCGCAGTTCAACGGCGTTCGGTGAATACTCGCAGCAGCTGCCTGCGGGACAAACCATTTTGCTCATTTGCTCGATTTTTCGAACATGTCGCTTCCAGTTGGCGCTATCCTGCTGGCCAGCTGGGTCACTTTTGCGGTGGGCGAGGAGGAGACGAACGCACGCACGCACGCACGCACACGCACTGACGCGCGTCGCCGCTGCAGCTGGCTCGCTGGACCAATGTGCGCACCGTCGGGGTGTGTCGGAGGCCTGGCTGTCGGTGGAGGCCGAAGGCAGCGGCGGGCGAGCTGGATTTTTCGACTCGGGGCGCGACCCAGGGCGCCAACTTCTGCTTCGGCCGCACCGACGGCGGCGTCCGCGCCGACTTCTACGCCCAGCTCGACTGCAAACCTAAAGTCGCGACTCGAGGTGTGTGTGTGTGTGTGTGTGTGTGTGTGTGTGTGTGTGTGTGATAGTCAGCTGTGTGGGCAGAGGACGAAAGACGGGCATAAGCCAAGCTGCGCGGCTAACTTCAAGACTGCCACGCGTGGTGCTGAAGAAAGAGAGAGAAAGTAGGCTTTCCAGGACAGCGAAGCGAGCGTTTTATGCCCCCTGGGAGGAACATCGACCAAGCCCCAGGCCCCAAGCGTCGCTCTCGCAGTTGCGGAAAAAAACCGAAAGGGGCAGGAGACAACGGCAAGAAATTTGAGTGGCAAAGGGAGGAGAGAGAGGTGGCGCGGATGTAGTCGGCTTAGTGCGTAACCGAGGTGGTACATCTGTACGTGTCGTTGGGCGGATGACGGTCGCGATGTTGGGTGAGGACGACGGACTGGACTTCGCGATGGGAGCGGGAGGAGGCGGACGAGCGCGCGCGCCACGACGCCCACCTCGGCGCGCGGCGCCACGTGGTAGTAGAGCTGCGCCACCGACATCACCACCTGCAACGGGCCCAGCCGACCGTCCTGGAGCGCTGTCACTCACCGCTTGGGGCGTCGCTCACGGCCGAGTTGCGACTCTGGAGCAGCGGCTTCGTGTTGTGCAGCAGCAGTCGGAGGTCGGGGTCGATGGCGGTCGCCGCCGACGGCGTCGGCTCGCCTTCGTCCTCGCTCTCGTCGGACGCGGACGAGCTGGAGGACGAGTAGAACTTCTCGTTGCCCACCGCGGAGTCCTGCGGGCGAGCGATGTCGAGCAGACCGAGAGACGAAGGCGCGCTCACTCACGACGTCGTTGACGATGACGTCGTTGGGGCTGGCGATTTGGGTGCGCGCGTATCGGGTGAGCAGGTTGACGGTGGTCACTTGCGCCCACTCGTCCATGGCGTTGAGGAGCGCGCAGAGCTTGCGGAAGGCGGCGTGCAGGAGGTCGACGCGCTCCGGACAGCACTCCTCCAGCGCGTACACCGCGCCGCCCACCACTAGCGTCGTCTTGTCCGCCAGCAGCGTCTCCACGCACTCGACCAGCTGCTCCTTCTGCTCCGCGTCCAGCCTGCAGACACCGGCTGTTGGCACCTCCGCGGGCAGGCGAGGGTGGGGGAGCGGGGGTGGGGGGCAGACGAACGCGTAGAGCTTGGGAATGGCGTGCGCCGCGACCTTGCGGACGTGGGGCGACATGTCTCGCAAGCTCTCCTTGATCGAGAGCATGAGAATCGACACGAATGCTTGACAGCACACGCAGTGCCCCGGCGCGTATCAGCTGGTTGGGATCCTGTGAAGCGGCAGAAGGTGTCGATCGAGTACGCGACGCGACTACGTCATCGTCACAACCTTAAGGCCGCGTTGAAACGTACTAATCGACAACAGCGCCAAATCCTGCTGTTCCTCGGCGTACCGCACCAGGTAAACGTAGACCAACTTTTTCAGCTAAAACAGAAAAGACAGAAGCACGACCGCGAATCGTGATACACAAGCTTATGCAAGCAACCTCGATATTCTTAGACGCGACGTTTTTCACCACCGCTGGGAACAGTTCAGAGACGTCTTTGCCTTTGGCGACCATCTTAAGCGGAAAGTGTTCGCAAAGCGGAAAGTGAGATGATTATGAACGAACGATAATGATTCGCTTCATCGCGTCCATTTTGGCAGAGTCTTTGTTACTGTCGAGCATCGCCTTGAGGTCCGCATAGCGGCTAAAGCACGGTGCGCGTTTGCGGTTGAGAATCTGCCAAACCACGCTCGGTAAAGGCGTTCGACAGACGTCTTAGACTCGGCGAATCCAAATCCGTCAGATCCGTCAGCTGAGCCGTCGACCTCGCCAGCAAAGCCGCTGCCACCCGCAGATGACGTGTTGTTCGCGTAGGACGACGTCATATCGACTTGTCAAAAGAGTCAACTTGCGCCTAACGTCCACGATGGCACCGAGCCGAGCCGAACTTTCTCTCGCTGGGCTGTCGACGTCGCGCCGCTGTCGCGTCGACTTGCCAGCAACCACGGCCGCTGCCGTGCCGACGTGGCACTAGCGCTCGCTATCAGAGGCGCTAGGTGGCAGTCGACGACAGCGGCAAAAAGTAGGTAAAAAGCATATGTTACCGTCCACGCCCGAGTTCCGGCCACGGCCGTGCTGGCGGCAAACGGCGGGGAAAAACTCGTCCACGTCCGAGTACTTGGGCGTCGATGGCCCGAAACAAGCGCCGCCCCAGTACTCGGCCGTGGACGGTTTGAAGCAGCGCCGCCCGAGGTACTGGGGCGTTGATGGCCGAAAGAAGCGAAGCTTGATTAAGGGGGGCGTTGTTATCTGATCGTCCGCGGCTCAGGGTCATTGTACAATGTACAATGTCTGTGTTTATCGTTGGTCGGCTGAAGCTGTCAAGACATATTTTTTACCCCTGTACACCGCGGCAGAGACAACACTACAATAACGCGCGCGAGGCCAGACGCCGCCTCAGCGTCCGGGTCAGACGGCTGGCCTGCCGCCGAGAGGCTGACGTCGGCCTCTTTGCAGAGCTTGCTCAAGGTCCTCCTCTGACTCGAGGCTGCGGATACAACACATGCGGATACTGCGGCTGCGGATGCGGCTGCGGCTCGAGGCTCGAGGCAACACACCCTCTACCCTGGGCGTTTATGGAGGGGGGGGGGGGGCGTTCATTGGAGGGGGGGGGGCGTTCATCAACTCAACCACTAAATGCCGTTTCAACAATGCAGAGCCGACCCAATACTCGTGCATTGAACTTGAAAATTATACGGTTATTGGTGCAAATCGCCTTCTGCAGCGGCTAAACAATAGCCGTTATAGTGCGTACAGGCAATATACAGGACCCAAACGTTGTATACTGCGTGACAATACCAGTTTTGACAAGCATATAAGGGAATAACTGTGTTCTAAGGCACGCCCCCTGGGCGTTCATTGAAGAGTGGGCGTTCATTAATTCAACATACCCTCTACCCTGGGCGTTCATTGGAGGGGGGCGTTTATTGGAGGGGGGGGGCGTTCTTTGAAGGATTTACAGTAGATTATGGCCCCCGCCGAACAACTCCCACCCATACATGTAACCGGGTTTTTGAAAGGGGGAGGGGTCTGAGACCTTTCTGGGAGGTTGGGGGGGGGGGGGGTACGCACATTTGATCTCAGAAGGGAAAAAATGTACCGAAATAGTGTCTAAATAGGCACTTTACAGACAAAAATAGGTCAAAATGGGTTAAAATAGACTATGAATAGCGTTATTTAGCTGTTTTAAGGTAAACAAACACTGAAAGACGAAAAGTACACTACTTTTTATAATTGTAGACAGTTGGAAAACTTCCGGAAAATTCTGGGGGGTCTGGGGGAGCTGGGTAGAGTTGGGCACGTTTTTTTTTACTTTTTTAACAATAAAAACACGTTTTTAATGTAAAAAACGTCGTCGCCTGTTCCATAAAAATTAAAAAAAACGGTCGTAGTCATAATCGTAACGTAAGTTGCGTCGTAGTCATAAGAAACTTACTGAGATGAGCCGCACCACCGTATTACATCAAATAAAGCGAGCTACTTTAGCACGTAAGCCTAAGGTGTCTACTGTTTGAGCAGTGACTGTACTGTACTGTACACACACAGACACCTTCGCACGCACGCACGCACGTGCATGTGAGCAGCCCACCTGTCTGTTTGTGCTTACTGCAGTGCTTGCACAGCTCTACTCAACCCAACCTTCTTTATGTACCGATTTCGAAGCTTTGGGCACTGTGCTGATGACTTACCATGATGTATGGTGTAAATTTACACACGTATTCAAAAAAAGAACAAAAGAAACAGTTTTTTAAATAAAACCGTTTTTTAACAAAAAAAAAAACGCTGGGCCACAGTGAAAACGTTTTTTCCCAACTCTAGAGCTGGGTAGGGGCAAAATTCCGGGTGCCCCCCAACCCGCCCAGTTACATGTATGTGTTACCGTCCACGCCCGAGTTCCGTCCACGGCCGAGTACTCGGCCGCGGACGGCGGGGAACCGTCCACGTCCGAGTACTTGGGCGTGGACGGCCCGAAACAAGCGCCGCCCGAGTACTCGGCCATGGACGGTTTGAAGCAGCACCGCCCGAGTACTCGGGCGTGGACGGCCGAAAGAAGCAAAGCGAAGCTGGGGGGAGGAGGGGGCATTGTTATCTGATCGTCCGCGGCTCAGGTCGGCGTTGGCCGCATGTCCAACTTGTACAATGTACAGTATTAAAACCTCATTCATGTCCATGCGCATGCGGATTGAATTCTCTAACTGCAATTCAGACTTTGCGTTTTGTACAGTTGCTCATGGTGTGTGTTTTCCTTGTAGGTGCTGCCGATTATCCAGTTCCAGCGCAACAGCGCTTATCACACTGGGATAAAGCGGTCGCCATACACTGCAATGTTTGGTTGCCCGCCATAGCGGAGATTTTGTGAAACCCCACAGCTATATACCAGTAGCGATTATCCGCAGCCTCGAGTCAGAGGAGGACCTTGAGCAAGCTCTGCAAAGAGGCCGACGTCAGCCTCTCGGCGGCAGGCCAGCCGTCTGAACCGGACGCTGAGGCGGCGTCGGCGTCGCGCGCGTTATTGTAGTGTTGTCTCTGCCGCGGTGTACAGGGGTAAAAAATATGTCTTGACAGATTCACCGACCAACGATAAACACAGACATTGTACATTGTACAATGATCCTGAGCCGCGGACGATCAGATAACAGCGCCTCCCCCCCCCTCCTTAATCAAGCTTCGCTTCTTTCGGCCGTCCCCGACCGAGTACTCGGGCGGCGCTGCTTCAAACCGTCCACGGCCGAGTACTCGGGCGGCGCTTGTTTCGGGCCGTCCACGCCCAAGTACTCGGACGTGGACGGTTCCCCAGCGTTTTTTTTTTTTTTAAAAAAAGGTTTTATTTAAAAAAACTGTTTCTTTTGTTCTTTTTTTGAATACGTGTGTACATGTACACCATACATCATGGTAAGTCATCAGCACAGTGCCCAAAGCTTCGAAATCGGTACATAAAGAAGGTTGGGTTGAGTAGAGCTGTGCAAGCACTGCAGTAAGCACAAACAGACAGGTGGGCTGCTCACATGCACGTGCGTGCGTGCGTGCGAAGGTGTCTGTGTGTGTACAGTACAGTACAGTCACTGCTCAAACAGTAGACACCTTAGGCTTACGTGCTAAAGTAGCTCGCTTTATTTGATGTAATATGGTGGTGCGGCTCATCTCAGTAAGTTTCTTATGACTACGACGCAACTTACGTTACGATTATGACTACGACCGTTTTTTAATTTTTATGGAACAGGCGACGACGTTTTTTAACATTAAAAACGTGTTTTTATTGTTAAAAAAGTAAAAAAAAACGTGCCCAACTCTACCCAGCTCCCCCAGGCCCCCCAGAATTTTCCGGAAGTTTTCCAACTGTCTACAATTATAAAAAGTAGTGTACTTTTCGTCTTTCAGTGTGTTTTACCTTAAAACAGCTAAATAACGCTATTTATAGTCTATTTTAACCCATTTTGACCTATTTTTGTCTGTAAAGTGCCTATTTAGACACTATTTCGGTACATTTTTTCCCTTCTGAGATCCCCTCCTTCTTCAATTGTGCGTACCCCCCCCCCCCAACCTCCCAGAAAGGTCTCAGACCCCTCCCCCTTTCAAAAACCCGGTTACATGTATGGGTGGGAGTTGTTCGGCGGGGGCCATAATCTAAGCTGGAAGTTGTTCCGACAAGAGTTGATATTGTTCCGCCAACATTGGAAGTTGTTCTGACAAAAATGGAAGTTGTCCCAACAAGACTGGTGTAACTGGCGCGAATGCGCCAATGACTAATGTGCAGGTCACCAGCCACAACTTTGACGAGCCAGACAGAAAGCATAGCTGTTGCGCTGAGCTTGAACACTCAGTCGTATCTATGGATCGCGCTGTCTTCAAAGTATATAAACCCGTCAGCGTCCACGGCTTGAACATTCAAAAGTGACCAAGCCAGACTGCGAATTGTGCGGACAACTTTTTGTAGGGCATTGCTGACATGATTCACATTCAATGGAAGCAAAGCAAAAGTTGAACGCGGTCAAGTTTGTGGCTGAGGGGTACTTTTGCGGTTTTTAGGCCGCGGTTTGCCCAGAAGAACGTGAGAGCCTCCTCACCCATGTAGATAACCCTAATCCTTCGGACCAGACAGAGACCGTTCTGCTTTGGCTGTTTAAATACGCAGTCGATAGTAGCGCGTCATTTCTTCGACGGGTGCGGTGCGTCGCTGGCGCAATACTACGGCCGTCGTGAAATCGATATTTGACGCAGTGCAGAGAAGCCTCGCAGCGACGTCTGGCGGGCGATACAGCTCCTGTACAGCGCGCATGGCGCGCCCGCGCGTTTTTTCGCCGCTTGCGCGAAGTTGGCGGCATACCTTCTCTACCTACATAAGTCAGAAAAGCGGCACCTCGTGATTTCGAGCCACCTAACGTCAGGGCAGATTTTCCTACAAGTGATTACGCAGTGATTGAATCAATCGCAGTTGAGTGAGACACTCTCCTCGAAAGACCCTGCATAGCGTATGACGCGTGCAGTCCGACTGCGCTTGTTCTCGGCGCCTAGGACTCTCTTCGTCTGTTCTCGACGAAGATATCACTGCGGACGTGTCGATCGCATGCTCCTCTCTTCCTCCGGGAGCACTGGCGCTATCGTCACGGTCCCCACTGACACGGATTCTGATGGTATGTATCCATGCTCATCGCCCATAGGATTAGGCACTCGACACGCGTGCCGCTGCCTGGCAGGGGTCTCCAAGGCGCCGCATCAGGTGGGAATTCACTCGCCATATCCATTATTGCTAAATTCCGTCACTCTACGGTGAAGCAAGTTGCCTAAAACTCGTTTAAAGCGAAGCTTTGGCCTGTGGCATAAGGAACGAAGAGACAGACGAGTCAGAAGATGTAGAAGATGTATGCTTCTGCTCATTTTCACACCTTTCTGTAACCGTTATCTAGGTATCTAAATTGCTAAATTGCTAAATTGCTAAAGCTAAAAATAAGTCCAATAGAGGTGGTGACTGGAATGGGTAGTTTGTTTAGGTGAGGAATGTCGGAGCAACGAACCAGCGAAACCGCGAAAAATGTGCAGTTGCAGGAATCGAACCTGCGACCCTCAGATCGCCTTAACCAACTCGGCCACACTGCTGCTGCTGCACGCTACTAATGGGTACCTCCCTACATAAGGAGCATTGACCAATTGCGAACTCGCAGCAGTGTGGCCGAGTTGGTTGGTTAAGGCGATGGCCCGGCAAGCCAGGCACCCTCTCTGAGGGTCGCAGGTTCGATTCCTGCCACTGCACATTTTTTGCGTTTTCGCTGGTTCATTGCTCCGACATTTCTCACAAAAATAAGTCCGTTATCTAAATTGCGTATCAGGATCAAATCAGCACCAATTATCAGCACAAATTCGTGCACATCCTACAGTAACCTCCAAACTCCTATTATTGATTGACCAGTGCGATGAGCTTTCCTAAATCATAAGCCTTGTGAACGACAGTTACAACTATGCTCTATGCTCTCTCAAAAGTATAACTACGAGCACAATACGCTTTCGTGAGGTCGTAGAGGTACATCTCGCTTTTTTTTCAATTTCAGCAATTTCAACCTCAAAAGAAGAATGACGAATTTTCAAGAGGTGTCGCGGTGTTTTACCATGGCGGTTGCGGTCGCAGGCTTCATATCTAGCGCACTGCTGGTTGAGACAGGTCCCGTTCTGTTTCCTACCGTATAAATTCTCACTTCTCATCCTAAAATCCAGAAAAAAAAGAAAACCGCGACAGAATCAGAATTATAAGTCGTGACGGATCAAAAAATGGCGTCGTTCAGCCTCTGGATGCGAGTCGATGGACGGATTCGTGTACCTGACGAAACCGGACAAACCCACCAAGCTGCTGACCCTGAAGAACAGCAGTGGAATCACCGCCGACGGGTGCTGCGACGCGTGCGAGACGACTCCCGACTGCGTCGTCTGGAAGTTGGCCTACGCGCCCACGCTTGCTCCCGATCGATACTTCTGCGTGCTCTACTCCACCGACACGGGACACATGCACAACCTGACCGCGCACGAAGAGCTGGAGCCCTTCGAGTTCTCGCTGACGGGAGTCAACGGAGCGAGTACCTAGGCCATTTTGGAATTTCACAGCTACCGTTTTTGTTGGATTAAGGGCAACGACGCTAGGAGGCCGCCAATGATCCATGGTACCCATCTCCATGACGCCTGCCCGTCTAGAGCAGCACAATTAGCCAAAAGACATCTGGAAGAACACCACCTGTAATCTAGGGCAGCGACAGCACGAGAAAATCCCTGGTCCTCGATGTGGTGGATCCTTCAAGAATCGAACCCGGTACCTTGAGCGCAAGAGCCGATTCTCTACCACCGACCGGTGCCGAGCTGCTGAGTTTGTTTTGTTTTTTTTTTCAGCTTGCACGCCTCCCGGCTTCCACGTGATGCCGACGGCGGGTCGCAGCGTGTCGATGCTCTCGACTGGGCGAAAAACCGACGTCAGCAACATCGCTCCTTATGACTACGCGGGAGCGCGGGCGCACTGCCGCTCGGTCGCCTCGTCCTGGCGACCGGGCCAACTCTGGGGTCGCCTGGTGGCGCCAATAGACGCCCTCATGGCGGCATATCTGGAACAGAACCTGGTCGGTTCGCCTATGAAGGCCGCACAACAATGCTCTCTGTGCCCTCTCTCTGTCTTCTACCTTTTGCACAAAGTGCAACGACACAATTGGCTGTCTATAACCGGTTTCCAAATTGCTACACGACGGCCGACAGCAGGCTTTGGTAAAAAAAAATTTTTTTCGAAACACCTTTTTTTATTGACGGCTCTCAGAGACCGTTTTAGATGTCAAATCAATGTTGCAGAAGGTGTTTTAAGCCTAGTAGAGTGTAAGGCATTAAAAGCCATTGGAAGTGCACTTTAGTCAACTTTTTACTACTGATAGCTTTTTCCTGAGTCGACTCGACAGCGACACACCACACATTCGCATGTAGTATACACGTACTGTAGTGATAAACCCATTAGCGTGCTGCATGCCTGCATGGGCGAGCAAAATTAATCGAGCCTGATCCGATACGCCAAGAAGGCGCGCACATTTGAATAGCTTCCTTCTTCCTCTGAGTCAATTCAAAATTCTAGAACGCAACCACTAGCAGAAGGCAACGCCCCATGACACTGAGGAGAGCATTGCGGCGCGCGCGACGTCACACGAAACCTCATAGTGCATGCACCCTTTCGCCTATGCGAGCACGCACCCACGGCGTAGATTAACACCGGTCTGCTGGCCCCTGCGCAACGAAACGGTTTCGCGTTCGTGGGTCTGCGAAAAGTAACCGGGACCAATGGCTCTCTTCTCGAGTACGACACGGAGGAGGGCTCGGCGACGGTCGCGACCTCGGCGCTGCCCTTCAACGTCACGTGGACGTCCGACTCGAAGGAGTGCGTCAGCTTCGAGGCGGACGCCAGCTGGACGGACCGCGACTGCGGAGTGGCCCAGGACGGCAAGGACGCGTTCGCGTTCTGCGAGACCAACTTTGGTGAGTTGCACATCGGTAGAGAAAGAGTTCCGCAACCGGAAGTGCACAAACGATCGATTCAGTGTCCTACATTGAAGAAATTCGCTGCGCTGGTGGGGCACTCACGGGCTGCTCGTCGGACGGGCACGTCTCTTGTGGTAAGCGAGAGTAAAGGCCCGTTTTCACGCATTTCCCGAGTCACGTGGGTTTCGGGACCCGGACCCGGCCGGTCGATCTAGAAACGGCGGAAGTTGGCTCAGTTGTTGTTGTGTGCGCTGATCGCACTTCGTCGATCGCGATGGTCTTTCTCTGATCGCGCATCGCTGACCCTAATAGACCATCTTGTCCCCCCCCCAGGCCCCCACTGTATGTACTGGCCGGAATGAATCAGCCCTTCCGGTGACCCATTAGAGGTTCCAGGGTAGAACCCACTTCAGTGTTGGACCCGTCGAGCCCGATGAGTGAGACGGCGAGTCGGGACGCGAGCCTCTATACTCAGCTGCCGAACAGACGGCTCCGGCGCAGCTACGGCTCGCTGAGGACCGAGGAGCCGCTGGTCGACAACTGCGTCATGGTCTGCTTCGGGTGCGTGCCGCAGCAACGCCCTACAACTGCACCACACCCACATGCGTGTTCTCGGTGAAGTCGCATGGTAATGGGCTATCGCGAACGCTCGAGGAGGGGTGCATATATACCGTAAACCCTATAATTAGCCCCCCCCCCCCACCAATGCACAGTCCCAAGACCACATTGAGTTTAGTAGCCTCCTCCTTACAATTATACACCCGGCCAGTCATACACCCTCCTAGAGCTCGAATGAAACAATCACAGGAGGCCCTCGCGGGCTAGTTACAGGGTTTACGGAACATACATTAGGAAGCGGCACATTTGAGAAGGGGGATGGTGGTCGGAGGAGCACAAAGGCGCTACTTCTCCCTCCCGCCCAATTGCGATCTGTTGACGGTCCATAGCGTTTCAATAGTTTTTTAAGAGCCGCCATGCGAGAGACGGGAAGGCGCCATTGGTTCGTTCAGAGACTCTCGCTGCGCAGCCGTAGCGGAGTCGATTTCGCCACTGCGTTTGCCCTGCATTTTCTACACGGCCGAAGATCTCAACCGCTTCGAGATGGAACACAGCGACGACTACGACTTGCGCATCCAAACGTTAGTCCAGTCCCCCCCCCCCGCCCATCCCACCCCTTATCTCCCCGACCCCCCTACATCGAAACCTGCTAGTGGTGAAAGAGGCGGTCTCTCACTCGGAAGTCAAACCCAGTAGCGTACACGATGGGTGCAGAAGGGGGGGGGGGGGGCAATTCCATGGAGAATGTCATGAGCTTTTTCAACGGGGACTGAAGTTGTTGAAATTCGCCCTCAAATGGCTGCAGCTGGCGTATGCATTTACTTTACTAGAGGCGTATTCCCTCAATCTCAATGCGAAAAGATAAAGAAAGCCACATCCAATAGCCACATTTTCTTATCATGGCGGCACTTTTAATGTGTAGCAAACACAAATTTTGGAACAGCGCTAATCTTTGGCATTGGCGGTGCACGTTTTTGCGTGTGTGTAAAAAATGGCATAGTGTCCTAAAAAAATTACAGACCCTGTTGCAAAAGTTGCATGTACATAGTTCAGCCCCCAAAATTAAAAAAAATGCCACTGGTCAAACTTCTCCCTCCCACACAAACAGAATTGGTCTAAAGTTTCACCAATCTCTCCAAAAATTGCGAAATTTCGGGGTCCTTCAACCTTTTCAACAAAACACCACAATGACACAACAAGATATTTAGTAACTTTCCTTTGTAATTGTCTTCATTCATACCCTGCGGTAATCACAACGGTACATGTAGTTATTCATCGCTATACGATATCAAGCATTTTCCAATTGCATTGTTTAGGCTGAAATAGCGATGGTTGGGTATAAAGAAAAGAAGAACAGACCAAGGGATTAGCGTACCTACATGTATAGGTACCTATAGGTATACCGGTACATTAGGTAAGCACCTATGTATTTCGAGGACAGAGTTTTTGGAAGCCACAAATTCTGTCGCAGAATTTCGAAGCCTCTCTGCGAAAGGCTGTATCGTTGTGTTGTGTGTGCACCGACCAAGCGTTGTCCCCCTTAGGGTGGATTTTTGGGCGTACAGTACTTCGCTTCACAGTGCCTTGCATAGCTCCCTTGCTCGTAAATTTCCCCTCAATTCAATTCTACTGAGGTACACAACTTTGCGCGCCAGTTCAAAACGTGTTCCGCGCGTGTTGAATTGGTGTCTTGCATTGCTTTCTTTCATTGTTTTTGTCAAGTTTTTTGGCTACAAACTCGCATTATGAACACAGCAAATGCATCTTCTGTTCTCAAAAATGAAAAGGATTGAGCAAGTTGCCTGAGAATGATTAGCACAGACAAACAGGTATGTATGCCAAACAATTGATTCTGGGAAAGCAAACATAAGGGGGAGGGAGGGGCGATTGCCCTCTCCGCCGAACCCGCTTGTCTACGGTAGCAAAAGCGAAGAAATCTGCTGATCGCCGTTGCAATTTCCGTCAGTCTAACGATTTGGACTACCGTAAATCCTGCAATACACCCCCCTCCAATAGTGCCCCCCACTCCAATAGTGCCCCCGGGTATGGCAAGGTGGAAATAATAGAGCCCCCCTCCAATAGTGCCCCCCGGGGGTAAGGGGTATGCTGTGCCATGTGCCTTTTATGGGCAAAAATATAGTGGTAGGTACATTTACATTGTGTATACACACTACTACTAACCAATAATAGTACGTTTCAGCAACTATTAACGGTAAATCAACCATTAAATGTGGCAAAAGTGATCAAAAGCACCGAAAAATCGGCAATTTTGACAGCGAAACTAGCATTACCATTCAAAATTCAATTTTTAGGTTGAAATAATAGAAGCCCTCCACCCCTCCAATAGTGCCCCCGGGTAAGGAGAGGTTGAAAAAATAGTGCCCCAGAGGCACTATTGGAGGATTTACGGTAATAGTAACCACCACTACTACATTTTGTCTAGTGCAAGGGCAATTGTAACTGTAACGATTGGCGAAAAGTCGCGATTTGTCCGGCAGGCGTCGCTAGTACGCGTTCGACTTCGCCCCCACGTGGGCTGTGGCTAAATGACCGCGCTGTCGGCCAATCGTCGCAGCGCAGTCCACGTGGGTGGGGGTGGGGGTAGAGAGGGGGGGGGGGAGTACGACATCGTTTGCTCAATTGGGGGGCATCTGCCCTGCCCTGCCGCCCACCAACCGTCTTACGGATTGGGAGTGGGGGAGGTTTTGTCCTAAAGAGGAGGGAGGGGTGGGGTGTGCTGGAGCGGACCTCCAGTGTGTGGGAGGGAGGGAGGGAGGGGTGGGCAACGTTTGTCCCACTTGGCAGGCGCGGCTCTCTCACTCTCGCTTTACTCTGCCACACTCTTTTCTTGGTGGTCAATTCTTGACGACGCGCCATGCCGCGCGTCATGTCATCCATCTGCGTCATGAAATCAACATTGTCTCCACCACAAGGCGCCGCAGTTTGTTGACACGCGTTCGGCTTCTCTTATGCAGGAAAATCGGCTCGAATTTCGACGGATTTTGTAAATTGCGTCGACCGCCGACTCGACCTATTGTATTCCTTGCCATCCCCTAGCTCTCTCTAGCGTCTGTAGAATGCGTAGCGGCTGCTATGGCCTGCTCACTGCGCATTTATTTCAATTCGCTTATCACTGTTGGTGGTGCAGCTTGCTGTAATAGCTGCAGGTGTTGTCGCTGGTCGTGGGGAAAGGAAATCGACCTCTGTCTCCCTCAAAACTCGACTCACTCGTGTGACGACCCCGTCTACCCTTCGGCTTGACTAGTTTGCCTTCGCGCTCTTCCAGGGTGAACATGTTCCCCGTACGCCATCCGGTGAGTGTGTTTTTTTTCTTTCTCTTCCTGTGAGCGTTCCCGCTCGTTGTACAACCAACACACGCGCACAACTACAGGGTGTATCAAAACTGTATGCAGTTCCGCTCGTTTCCAACACACGCTTTTCTGGGGGGGTGTTTTTTTGCACACGTATATGACATCGTGCACTCGACAGGCTCCGTCCCACGGCGGTCATCAGCAGCAGCCGCAGGCGTCCGTGCCGAGGCCGAACGTGGCCGAGATGTGCGACCGCATCACCCAGTACGCCCAGCACCTGGAGGCCCAGTGCCAAGCGTGCGTTGCTGGCCTGCGCATTCTTTGTCACCCTCTGCAAACAGCCTAACCTAACGTGTCTGCTCAGTCCCACTCAACATGGGGGCTATTGTCCACTCCGCATCTCTCCATTGCCCCTGCCCTTTCGCGTGCCGCCCTCTTAGGTGCCTCCCTCCCTCTCTCTCTCTCTCTCCCTGCCACTAATCGGCCTAACCCGAGAGAGTGGGTTTGGTTGCCTCATCAAAGACTGACACGACCCTCCTCGCGTCACAGCAGACGGCGCCAGAGGGGGAAGGAAAGGACGCGACGCATCACGAATTGGTCATTAAGGGGGACGGAATACCGGCTCCGCTACAGTATGCACGCAGCATCATCTGTTCTTTACGCGACGTCGTTTGGTTTATCAGAAATTGGGTCTTTTGATTTTTTGCAGTGTATGACGACCCTTTCAACTTGCGCTACTCAATGTTCCTTAACAGATCATGCACAGTGTATTTATTGCAATTTAATGCACTGAAAGGTGCGTACAGGTGGTGGCCGTAGGTATGTGTTGCTTCTCATCCACTTGTGGTTCCAGCCGAATATACTGCATTACATAGGCTTGAATTTTTAGACTCCGTGCCGAATGCGAAAAGCTAACGCAAGAGAAGAACGAGGCCGCCCGCCAATGCGTCATGGTGAGTTTTCATCGTTTACTATAGTCAGTTCTGTTCTTGGAGTGAGCACAAATTTAGCTCGTTTACAAAACGGGAGTTGGGGGGGGGGGGGTGAGAAGAGTGTACTCATGCTGTGATGTTCCAGCTACATTGTACCATCTTTAAATGGAGGTTGCCTTTCCAGGCGCAGATGCAGATCCAGCATCTGCAGGCCGCTGGATTGTCCGCCGCCAATATGGCGGCTGCAATGAGCGCTGCAGGCGGCGGCCAGGCGGGCATCATGGCCCACCACCCCATGTCGGCGATGGCGTCCGGCTGGGGCGGTGCCAGTTTCCCGGCTGGCAACTTGAGCGCTCTGCAGCACGCCTCCCTGGCCAATGCGGCGGCCGGTCTCTATCCGTTCGCCCAGCCGAATGGGCCGCTGCCAGCCTCAGTCAAGCACACGGACAGCAAGGAGCAGCTGTCCGTCTCGACGTCCGGCAATCGACCACCGTCCACGGTTCGTTCATTGTATGTTGTTGTTGTTGGAGGGAAACGCTAGGGGGCCGTCAAGGGCCCATATAACATACCCATCTCCATGACGCCTTCCCGTCTAAAGCCGCATCCCGTATGCAGATCCGTTGCAATTGTACAACAAGTGCAACATGTACATATGTTACTTGCAGAGACGGGATGCTTCCTCTGCCTCCCCAGCCCAGTCGCAGCCAGTGGACAAGAAGCCGAAGGTGGAGCAGGACAACGAGGACGACAAGTCGACCGACAACCTCGTGGTCGACGTGCAGAATGACGTATAGTTTTTTTTGTGTAGGTTCTCCATTCTTCCCGAAATCATGCGTGCAAATCCCTGACTGTCAGGACGTGCCGAACGACGAGAAGTCACTGGGCTGCACCAAGCGCGAGTCAGGAGGCTTGCCTGGCTCGCCCGCGCCAACGTCTCGAGCAGGTTCGGTCCCAGAGAGGGAGATTTTGCCTGCCCACCGGCGGAATGGCCTCTCCAATGGGCGCGAGCCGTCCTATTCGCCGGCCAACTCGACCAGCGGGCGCGGCAGCACGCCCAGTCGCCTGTGCGGCCATGTAAACGACGCTGCCTGCACTCCCACGAGCAAAGGAGACGCAACGACACCGACGGCTCTCGTCACCAAGAGGCCACCCGTCAGGCCACCGCTTGCCCTGGGCGCGCACGGTCTTGTGCCGGGCTTTCCTCCAGCTGGACCAATGCCTGGCGCGCCGCACGATCTCAGCGCCCAGCTGAACCAGTTTCTAAACCCGCAATTTGGAGCCTACGCAAATTCTCTGGTATACTTGACGAATACGCTACACGCATGATCAAGTCATCAGCTCGTCGCGGTTTTAGGTCGGGCTGGACCCTGCTGCAGCGCAAGCCCAACTGCTCAGACTCACCCAAGCGTTTCCTCAGCCGGGCAGTGGTGCTGCAAGACCGTGAGTGGCTGGACAGTACTGGTTTCGTGCATCCGCATGCGGACCAAAGGAATCAATTGCGAGGATTTCAGTACCGGCTCGTTCACGGTCGGTCCAGACGGACAACACCTGCAGCCGACGCAGTTCCCACCCAACGCCCACCTGGGGGCGGGCATTCCTCGCCAGGCGCAGGTGGTGCAGACGTTGCCGCACGGCGACGTCGTCTGCGCCGTCACCATCTCCAAGACCGCGAGACACGTCTACACTGGTGGCAAGGGCTGCGTCAAGGTCTGGGACGTGGGCGCGTCCGCCAAGCAGCCACTGCTGCACACCCTCGAGTGCCTGGTAAGGAGAGAGTGGGCGTCCCTGAGCTTTTGAACGCGTCAGGCCTTGCAGAAGGACGAACACGGCCCGGCCTACGTCCGGAGCTGCAAGCTCGTGCACGGCCAAGACCTCCTCCTTGTGGCCGGCGAAGCTTCCAACGTGGCCGTCTTTGACTTGGGGGTGACGAGAGGGCAAGCAGCGAGACTAGAAAATGTCAGCAATGAAGAAGTGGCGTCTCTCTTGACAGGCACCAGTCCCAACACTGAAGGCCCAGCTGGACACTGGCGAGCGGGCTTGCTACGCCGTAGCGGTCTCCCAAGACGGCAGGCAGTGTTTTCTCTGCAGCTCCGGTGGCAGCGTCGACATTTGGGACATCCACAACGAAACGAAGGTACCGGTTCGGACTTTAGACTTTCTTGAATGACGTCGGTCCTGGCAAGGGGCACCGGTGTTTCAGATCGACTCTCTCAGCGGCCATCCGGAGGGCGCGTCCTGCATCGACACCACTGCGGACGGCAGCGTCATCTGGACGGGAGGACTCGACGCCACCGTTCGTCAGTGGGACCTCGGCCAGGTCCGCTCGATGGCCTCTGTACATCAGAGGCGCTGACATCACTGACAGCTGGCGCTTGCTTGCAGCGAGCGCAGCTCAACTGCCACACTCTGGCCAGCCAGATCTTCTCCATCGGCTGCTGTCCCACCGACGACTACGTGGCAGTCGGGTGAGCTGGGGCCCTGGTTTTTCTCCTTGTCTGCTCTCTCGCTTCCGTCGTCGGTGGGTGTGGCGTGGGGGCGTGGGGGGTTCTGTGGGGGTATGGGGCGGGGCCGATCGTGCTTGCTTCGGATATATCAGTGAGCTGGCGCTATTTAACTACCGGTAATCGATCCCAAAACACCGTGGAGCCGTAGGCAGTGTCGGACATTGGGAAAGGGCCAAGGGCGAATACCTATCATTATACCACAACGGCGGCGTTCTTCACTTGCGAGGGTAGGTGGACCGCCCACCCGGCACGGATTTCGGCCCAAAACCCCAGAGCCGCCCTGCACCGTTGGCAACGAGAGCGTTCATCCTACCGCCTAAGGAGATTCGTAACTCGGTGACCTTGGTGGAAGGGAGTTGAACCCCCGACCACGAGTGCCTGAGCTGTCCGCTGGCTTTTGCTTGGTCTCTCCCAGCACCCCGCGGTCACGTCCCCTTCAGCATGGAGAACAGCGACGTCGAGGTGTTGCACGCGAGCCGCCCGGACCGCTACCGCCTTCTGCAGCACGAGAGCTGCGTTCTCTCGTTGAAGTTTGCCCGCAGCGGCCAGTGGTTCATGTCCACGGCCAAGGACAGCGGCGTCAGCGTCTGGAGAGCGCCCTTCGGCGCCTCCGTCTTCCACGTAGGCGCTTTCGTGAACTACAGTGAACGCGACTTCCAGCCTCAAATAGGCCTATTTTGCCTCACTTTTTTGATTTTCCTGACCCTACAGCACGCCGTCTGTTTAGGCGAAGGAGTCGGCTTCGGTGCTGAGCTGCGACATCTCCTCCGACGACCAATTCGCCGTCACCGGCAGTGGCGACAAGAAGGCGACAGTCTATGAGATCAGCTACTGATTACCGGCATGGAAACGGAAGACTAACTCTGACACCTTGACAATGAATGCCATCGACTTCTTGTGTGGTTGGCTCGTTTCCGACATTTGTCCGATTCGCTCATTTTCGGGATCACGCACTCTACTCCTGGAAACCAAGCACTCGTTGCCGCCGGCCGCCAGCCGCCAGCTGCTGGCGGGCATACCTACTTTGTAGCGGTGTTATTTAGTGTTAGTAACTTAGTATGCATGTATCCGCAGCAGTAGCGGCAACATCTCAGCTAAGTTGCTTACGTAAGCAGTTTTTGCAGCGCCTTGCACAGCAAACAATTCGGTGCCTTCTTATAAGTTTGTAGATGCTCACAACACGCACTCAGATCAGATGCATGGGTAATGAGGTACTAGGAGGGGGTTGGGTATCCGCAAGACACGTCAGAGATCACTGCTCTCGCAGTTCGCGAAACGCATAACGCCTTGTGATTCGCGAGGTCGTCCATTGTCTGCTGTGATGGCACCTAGTTGGCGCCTCAGCGACCCCGCTGATGCGATCAGTCCATGGGTACAATAGGACCAACGACCTATAGAACACACACTGATAAGAAGCGAAGGAGACGGAAGAGACTGAGTCAGCCGCGTTTTATGGGTGCGCATCACCGGCGATGAAGTCGTCCATCTTCTAGTTGGTTTTGTTGTTCCATCGACAGTGACGCACCGATGAAACGTGAAGCGTCGCGTACTGACCCGGACACTGACCCTGGGAGTCTCTGGCTGTGCAGTGTACAGCAGGGGAGCGCGCATCCACCAAGCAAAATTCCCGCACCCGCACGTTTCAACTGGTAGAGACCGGTCCAACACAATTGGTTTTGAACGCAAGCATTGTCCGTGCTATTTAGATGATACGGTAGCTGTAGAAAGAATCGCAACTGCTCCTTTCTGCAGAAGAGAGGCTTGGCTGCCTCTGATAAGAAGCGAGCGAGTCCGAGAATTGAGTCAGCATTTGCGCCGAGTTCTTCGCCTCTACCGTAGTTTTTTTCTATGAACAGACTTGGCAGGTGCTCAAAACAAAAGGACTGAGTGACACGTTTTGTGCACTGAAATGTGCCAACCCAACCTCAGCTGACTGAGCCATGTAATAGTACAAATTCCGGTATGCCGCAGTTGTGATCATGGACAAGTGTAAGCTTAATGGAATTTGAGCACCGTTAGTTATATTCAGATGATACTGTAACTCGTAACCGTTGCTGCAGATGCGCACAAAGGAGCGGCCGTACTTGCAGGGTGCAGCCGCTCCTTGCGCGCTGACGCATCCGCTCGCTTATAAGGCGCTCAGCAAGCGGCCTCCTGCATACCATACCCATTATCAGTAGTCGAGTCTTACAAGTGTTGTCCTGGAAAAGCGCTGTCCGTCAGCTCTACCCCTCCAACTACGGTAGTCGAAAGAAAAGATGAAGTTGGCGCTAGTGGCCTGCGTGGTGGCGACGGCGGTCGCCGGCCCGTCCGTGCACGACTTCGCCGAGCACACAGACAGTGCGCAGCGCCTTGTGTTGGAGGCAGTGGCGGTAGAAAGGGGAAGGCGGCGTTGCAGAGGTCGTGAAGGCGCTGGAGCCGCAGCTGGCCGAGAGGATGCGCGCCCGCCTCGCGCAGCAGGGAGCCGTCGCGCTCGCGGCCGGCCAGCCGTGCGACGAGAAGAAGTTCCTCGACGCGCAGAACAAATTCTACGCCGCCATCGGCCTCAAGCCCGTCCGATCCAAAGAGCAGACCGCGCGCAAGGTCTTCGCGCTCGTCGTCGCCGACGGCATCGAAGGCTTCAGGACGCTCGCCAAGTACGTCTGCCTTCCCACCCCCTCTGACCAAACATCAGACAGCCGCGTGTACGTTGTTGCAGAAACATCATGGAGTGGGAGAAGGACATGAAGGACAATTTTGGCTGCTACGAGCCGCAGAACCTGCAGCGGTTGGGCTACTCGATCTTCGAGATCTTCAGCGTCATCCTCAACACCCTCAACTCCGTCATCATGGCGCACACGGTCGAAGGTGCGCGCGACTCTGGTTGCAGCCAAATACAGCTGAGGAGCGTTGGCCCCGTTTGCAGACCTGGCCGAGGACTACAGCTGCGCCGTGAAGACAAGCATGGACACGCGCACGGAGGAGATTTATCTGCTCAACCTCGCCTTCTACGCCGCCCTCGGCGTCAAGGGCGCCAACCAGTGCAGGTGATCTGCAGTAGCCCCTCCGCCCCGCTCCACCACGCCAACGCTCCGTCGCTGCGCAGGGCGGTGTCGTTCTACGTGAGCGCCATGACGGGCCTCTACAAGCACGACTGCGGCGAGGGCGTGGCCAACTTCGTCTACGGCCAGATCATCGTGCCCATCAGCCTCTTCTTCTCCCACTGCCGCCTCCCGCCACCGCCCAAGAAGATCGCCGCCCTCCTCAACCAGCCCGACGTCAAGGCCATGCGCTTCCTCTGAACACGCAGACTGAGGGCAGCGCCGAAGACACGAGCCTGCCCATAGGAATTCACAACGAGCGTGGCGCCATGCCTACACCGTTTATTATAGTACTTTTGCGCGCGGGCTTCTCCTACCGTACAGCGGAATCAAGAACATAAACATGTCGATGCATATTACTGCGAGCCACAACTTTGAACCACATCACATTCTCAAATCGCACTCGTAATTCACTACAATTTCCCCAGTAGCAGTTTTCACTTGTACTATATGGCACACCCAGCCTTGGGGGTGCCATATAGCCAGTCAGCCAGTTGAGAAAAAAAGTTGCGGGGGGCAGTCCCAAAGTTGGGGGGGGGGGGTGGGGCGTGAGCCCCTCCCTGCCCCTTTGTAGCGCAGCCACTGCATACATTGAAGAGTTGTGAAAAAAGGCGATTGCAGTGCTGGAATTTGAACCCAGGTGGCAGGTGCCAGCATGCTAACCACTACACCACACTCGCACGCCTCCTACTCCTAGACCACAAATCACGCATGATAAGCCAGGAGAAACGGTGGTGCCAGTGTCACGAAACAAGTCATCCCCCATAATGAGACTTCCGCCCGGAATGCTTATTATTACAGTATCCATAATAAGTCTCCCGGTGGGAAAAGTTATTATGATTTTTTACCATAATAAGTATTCCCCCCGCCATAACAAGTCTTCCCCTTTGTTCCATTGGCAATTTTGCGCATCTGCAACTGACACGGTATAGAGTTAGAGCGCCGCCAGCGGCCAGAGTACTCAGCGGGAGCTGAAGAAATGGACGCGCGCGACCGCACTTGCATGCAGTCTCCTGAGCACTGACAAAGTCGTCCAGAGAGCGGTGGAGTTCAAGAGCAGGCAGTGCAGTGTCGGTCAAATTAATCAGTAAATTGATACTTCGCTCCAAACTTTAACCAGTAAATCCATTAGTGTCTCGAAACTGCTGACATTTTGCCTCAACTGCCATTGAAAGTTTCTTATTACATATGGATCGATGCAGAATCGCATGCTCTTTCGAATGGTGGTGGTCTCGAGGTGTGCGTGCTCGAGTAAGACTGGCGAGTGAAGAGCGAAAATGCCCAAAAATGTGCACTTTCGAAAATTTGATTGTAACTTTCTACAAAAGGCGATAGCAGTTGTTGGAGACAACGGGTAGCCTATCAGACGCAGAATTTCACGAGGATTCCGAATATGTATTTACTTTTGCGATCGGACCGTGAAAATTGAACATTTTGCTCAAAAAACTAAAATTGGTTGGCGATTTTTCAATTCCCTCATTTTTAGGCAAAATAATATTTTTTTTTTGAAATCCGTTTTGATATTTAGAATCTCTACGAAAGTTTGACCAACGAACCCAAATTTCACGAAAATCAAAAAATATTTCGGCACCTGTGCCACCTAATGTTTGGTTCTTAGAAGAAGCGCGTTTTAAATGATTTGCCCCCAAGGCGAGAACAAAGCAATGCCAGAGCGCGCACTGGTCAGCCTCGCGATCCGCAGGATAGACTTTCGTCCACGATGTCAAGCTGCCCGTGTACCTGTGCAATTTTTGCCCTTTTTTGCCATGGAAGACTTATTATGGCAGGGGGAGAAGTTATTATAGTCATTTTTCATATTAAGTCTTCCGGTGGGGTGAGTTATTATGGCTCGTTCCCATAATAAGTATTCCGGGGGGAATAAAAAATGGGGGGGATAATTTATTATGCGACACCGGCAGTGTCTGGCGTCAAGCACCGCCCCCCCCCGGATGTAACAGTTGAAGAGTTGTGAAAAAAGGATATTGTTGGCCAGTAGTAGAGACACAGTGCGGGTGCCCCAGCAAAGTGGGGCCTTTAAACAAGGTCGCTTCATAGGCAAAGCAGCCCTACCTACCATATGCCACATGTGACTGATTGCCAGTACAGTCTATTGAATCGATTGATGGAAATTATAACTTATTTTTGTAAATTCATGAAATATGTACGGAAATATTTACGGAAAAATTAAATTCTTTGATTTGTATGGTACTGTCTGCAAATGTGGATGTGTCGCCTCCACCGCTTGCCACCCGAGAGACGCGCGAGGCTCGTCAGAACGCGACCCTTTATACCGTGCAATTAAATCGTGGACTCATGGATGCTTTGCCAGCAGGGGTCGCACAGTTTCGAGTAAGTAATGAGCACCAGCCACTGAGACAGGCACAGTTATAACATATCGATGGTACAGTACATGCCGGTATGCCTACATAAGCATTGTATGGCATTTGCGGGCGTAGCATGCTTGTGACTGTGACTCTTGTCATCCTTGCCGTAGAACATACATACAGTGTACGTGGCGCTACAAACAAAGAGACAGGGGAGGGGCTGACGGCCCCTCCCAACTTCGGGACTGCCCCGCAACTTTTTTTCTCACCCGACTGACTGGCTAAATGGCACACCCAAGGCTGAGTGTGCTCTGCATAGTACAAGTGGACACTGCCACTGGGGAAATTGTAGTGAATTACGAGTGCGATTCGAGAACGTGATTCAAAGTAGTGGCTCGCCGTAATATGCATCGACATGTTTATATTCTTGATTCCGCTGTAGAAGAAGCCGGCGCGCAAAAGTGTAAATGGTGTCAGCATAGGTATGTAGCGCCACACTCATTGTGAATTCCTATGGACAGGCAGGCTCGGGTCTTTGGCGCTGCCCTCAGTCTGCGTGTTCAGAGGAAGCGCATGGCCTTGACGTCGGGCTGGTTGAGGAGGGCGGCGATCTTCTTGGGCGGTGGCGGGAGGCGGCAGTGGGAGAAGAAGAGGCTGATGGGCACGATGATCTGGCCGTAGACGAAGTTGGCCACGCCCTCGCCGCAGTCGTGCTTGTAGAGGCCCGTCATGGCGCTCACGTAGAACGACACCGCCCTGCGCAGCGACGGAGCGTTGGCGTGGTGGAGCGGGGCGGATAGGCTACCGCACGCGCTCGGCGCACCTGCACTGGTTGGCGCCCTTGGCGCCGAGGGCGGCGTAGAAGGCGAGGTTGAGCAGATAAATCTCCTCCGTGCGCGTGTCCATGCTCGTCTTCACGGCGCAGCTGTAGTCCTCGGCCAGGTCTGCAACGCGGCCAACGCTCCCCAGCTGTATTTGGCTGCAACCAGAGAGTCGCGCGCACCTTCGACCGTGTGCGCCATGATGACGGAGTTGAGGGTGTTGAGGATGACGCTGAAGATCTCGAAGATCGAGTAGCCCAGCCGCTGCAGGTTCTGCGGCTCGTAGCAGCCGAAATTGTCCTTCATGTCCTTCTCCCACTCCATGATGTTTCTGCAACAATACACCGCAGCTCGGTGAGCGCTGGCGGTCGCGGACGTACTTGGCGAGCGTCCTGAAGCCTTCGATGCCGTCGGCGACGATGAGCGCGAAGACCTTGCGCGCGATCTGCTTCTTGGATCGGACGGGCTTGAGGCCGATGGCGGCGTAGAATTTGTTCTGCGCGTCGACGAACTTCTTCTCGTCGCACGGCTGGCCGGCCGCGAGCGCTCCCTGCTGCGCGAGGCGGGCGCGCATCCTCTCGGCCAGCTGCGGCTCCAGCGCCTTCACGACCTCTGCAACGCCGCCCATCCCCTCTCCACCGCTACCACCACCGGCACACGGCGCCGCGTACTCTCCGTGTGCTCGGCAAAGTCGTGCATGGACGGGACGGCGAACGCCGTCGCCACCACGCAGGCCACTACCGCCAACTTCATCTTTTCTTTCGACTACCGTAGTTCGAGGTGGTGCAGCTGACGGACAGTACGCTTCTCCGGACAACACTTGGAAGACTCGACTACTGATAATGGGTATGGTATGCAGAAGACAGCTTGATGAGCGCCTTATAAGCGAGCGGATGCGTCAGCGCTCGAGGAGCGGCCAAACTCTCTAAGTACGACCGCTCCCGGCCGCTCCCCTGCCCGCGCACGGTTCAGCGGTTGCAGGTGCTTTCAAACTACAGTGTCAACTAAATAGCGCGGACAACAGTGCTCGCATTCCACACTTCTGGTTCGGCCACACTTAGCGCAAGCGCACCACAACTGTGTTCCACTGAAATATTGTACCTGTACGTGTGAAGTCCGTTCGTCAAGTACATTCGACGCCGAATCACTCATTGAAGGGTCTCTTTGTCAGTGCGTACCCCGCGTCGGGTCGCGTTGATTAGGCGCTCGCCATGTCTCTTATAGCAGAGACTACGGTAATTCACAAGCCCATAAATTCAGATGACTCCAGTCGTTCTTATCAGAAGGAGCCTGTAGCTCCTCTTCTGCAACTTCTATCAAGCTACCGTGTCATCTAAACAGCACTAACCATGCTGGCATAAACAAAACTTATTGCGTTGGTGCAATGTGTACTGCTACATAGGCATGTAGTAGAAACGGAAATTTCGCTTGGTGTATGTGACGTCAACTGTCTAGCCCGTGATCGCAGGGTCACACTGTCTGAGTGCACGCGACGCTTTACTGGTTTCACTGATGCAGAACTGTGGAGGGAGCAGCAAAACCTACCTGGAACTTGGGTAAGAGGGTCGCCTTCGCGGTCGGTGTGCACCCATGAAACCGCTCCCGTGCCTGCCGCCATAAATTCGGCTGACTCAGTCGCTTTGGTCTTTCTCGCTTCTTATCAGAGTGCCGTTCCGTTAGTCAAACCGTTTGTTAGACGCAGAGCGCCAGTCATTGTAGCGCCATTTAGACGCCGTCGCACTCACAGTAGACCATGGACGACTTCGTGTACACACATTTCGTGTGTTTCGTGCACGCGAATCACAAAACCGCATACGGTAACTATGTACCTTGTATACTTATTGATTCAAAGTGCTCTACTTGGCGGCTGCAAGCGATAGAAACCTGTTCAGGGGAGAGTGCGTTGCTCAGGAGATGCCAAAATTTGAAAGAACGGCCGAAGAGCTCGTCAAAACCCAAATCGGCCGGTCCAGCCCAATTGGCTGCTCAACCCTCACAGTCACGACTTGACGCTGCTTCAGGCTGTGTGTCATGCCAGACGAATCCACTTCTCGATGAGTAGGGCGCAGGCACCAACGCAAACGCCGACGATGAGCAGGCAGAAGACGCCAAGCAACTAAATGAGAGCACATGCTGCAGGACTCGACTCATCCCCTTCAAACGAGCAAGCGCAAAGGACAAGTTGCACATGACAGACGGACAGACCTTGGTTGCCTCGCCCCCATCCGCAACCCTCAACTCATATGCGCTGAAGGTACATAACCACCACCATGTCCATGTAATATTCCGATGCGTACGATTGAGTGTCATAAATTGTAATGTGCAGCGACTCAGTGATTCATTACCTGTGCCAAGGTGAGTTCTTGTGCCCCTGAAAAGGGCGATGTGCTGGAACAAACGCCACCAACGTTCGAATCGTACGCTGCAGCATACTTCTCTTCAATGCTTTCAATTGTTTCCTAAATGTTTGCTTGTTGATGCAACTCAGTGCTATGCATGCATGCAATGCAATGCTACCCATTAGGTATTTGGTACAAAATACCCCCCCCCCCCCCTCGTTGTTGTTGGTTGGTTGGTGTCCCCCCGACTAGTCCCCCTGATTGCTCCGTACGGTCTGTTGTTGGCGTCCCTTGTGTTCCTTCATTTTCTTCCTTCAACAACTTCCTATAACTCCCTCTTTCAACGGTTTTTTTTTTTCCTTTTGTTCTTTAAACATTTTTCGTTCTGTGCCTCTACCCGAGTCTCTCCTTTCGATACATGTCGCGCGGGTTCTGTCCCGTCCTTTTCTTGAGCTCCGTGTGACGGGAGGGCGGCGAGGGGGGGGGGACGTCCGGCGGCCGGTACGCCCTCCTCTCGGCCCCCCCCCCCCCTCTCCCTCCCCCCCCCCACCCCTCCGCTTGGCTGCGAAAAGGCGAGGTCTGTGGAAGGTTTGTGGTTGTGGGGTGCTGTGTTCTTGTTGGGTGTGTGTTGCTTGTGTTTTTGTGCTTGTTCTGTTTTTGTTCTGTTCTCTTTGTTGAGTTCTTGCGAGTCTTTTCGTCTGTTGCGGGTTGTCTGTTTTGATGGTGTGGCGAGGGTTGGCGTGTTGGGTCTGGGGGTTTTTTTTGCAGTGGCGCGAAAGGATGTGGCGTACGTTGTTGTTGTTGTTGGTTTGGGGGCGCACTTAGCTCTAGGAAGCCTTTGAAAGGCCCATTTAGAATACCCCAAAGCAACGTTCACTCTTAGAGCTCCTCGAAGCGTCCAGAGGCATGGCACAGCCCCAGGACATCTTTTAGAGAGAGCTCTCGAATCTGCTGGGGAGTGGCGTACGCCATTCCCCACAGTCTGAGGCGCAACACCGCGAGGGCGTCGCACTGCCCTAGGAAGTGAAGACACGTTTCGTCCTCCACCCCGCACTTGAGACACACTTGGCTGTCGGCGAGGCCGATGCGCCGAAAGTGCGCATTGAGATAGTGGCCTGAAAGCACACCGCACACTACACGTGCCACTGCACGCGGCAGCTTGAGAACTCTCCTGGACAGGTCCTTTGACGGGCCCGCGATCAGTTCCTTGGCCTGTCGGCAAGACTGGAGAGCATCCCAGCGGAGGCGGTGCTCTCTGCGTCTCCAGGCGTCGAGTTGCTGATGGACTAAGGCCGGACTGACGGCGAGCGCCGGCTCCGGACCTACAAACGGCGTCAGCGATCCGGCACGAGCCAGAGCGTCGGCGCGTTCGTTTCCTGCAACCCCTGAGTGTCCTGGAACCCAGAACAGTTGAATGCTCCGAGCACGAATAGCGTTGAGCGCATTTCTGCACTCCCGTACAAGACGAGAGCTCGTCTTGCAGGAACTAATGGCCAGGAGGGCGGCGCGACTATCAGAGAAAATCGCGACGTCCTCCTCGCCAACCTCCAGCCCCGCCAGATGCTGGGCAGCGTAGCTGATGGCCAAAACTTCCGCCTGAAAGACGGTTGCACTTCTACCAAGCGGTATCGATTGCTCCACGTTCAGAGACGGAATGTACACGCCGGCGCCGACGCCAGCGCGACGAATGCTTGAGCCGTCAGTGTAGCAAGCCACAGCGGCCATCGTCGTCTCTGGCGGCCGCCCAGCCGCCCACTCTTGCCGCGAGTGAACCTTAATGGAAAAGTCCATCTCAAAACTAAACTCAGGACCGATAGAGTCGGCCCTGAGTGCAGCTGCGGGCGCGGCAGCGAGTAGTTGCCCCTCGATGAGCGAGTGTGGACCGCGCGCACCGCGCCACTGGCCAGTCCGCTTGAGTCGGTAGCAAGCAGACATGGCTGAAGCCTTGACGACGACGTCCAGCGGTGGCAAGCCCAGCAGGACCTCCAGCGCGGCCGTCGGCGTCGACACCATGGCCCCTGTCATGCAGAGGCACGCCAGTCTCTGGACCTTGCTTAGCTGAATGCGAGCAGTTTCAATCTCTACCCTGGGCCACCAAACCAGTGCGGCATAGGTAAGCATAGGGCGAACGACTACTGTGTACAGCCAATGCACAACAGTGGCAGTCAGACCCCATTTGGAGCCGACCGCTCTCTTAACCTGCCAGAAGGCGCGAACTCCTTTGGCGGCTTTGCTTGAGACATGCGCCGCCCATGTAAGCTTGGCGTCGAGCGTGACGCCCAAATACTTGACCTGACTTGACAGCTGTAGCTGAGTGTTCCCCAGCTTTGGCAGGCGGAGGCCTTGCAGCTTCCGTCGCCGCGTGAAGAGAACCAATTCGGTCTTGGCCGGTTGAATGGCCAAATCTCGCTCCACGCACCAGCGGTCTGTGGAACGCAACGCTTGCTGTATCAAAGCACAAATTGTGCTGAGACACATGCCACTGACGACAATGGCGCCGTCGTCAGAGTACATCTGAGCGAAAATGCCTTGGCGTTCGAGTGACACCAAAAGACTATCCACCACGAGTGACCACAGAAGGGGCGAGAGGACGCCCCCTGGGGACAGCCGCGCTGGACGCTGACTACCTTTGAGCAGTCCTCCATGGTGGCGGTGACCAGGCGCTGCTTGAGCATGCTCTCCACCCAGGTGACGAGGGCCGGCGGCGCCGCGCGGCCCTGCAACGCCTGTGAGATCGCTTGGAAGGGGGCATTGTCAAATGCCCCCTCAATATCAAAGAAGGCCGCCATGGCAAACTGCCCGGCCTCCAACGACTGGCTGAGACGGCTGACGAGCGAGTTAAGAGCCGTCTCAGTAGACTTACCCGCTTGGTACGCGTGCTGACACGCGTGCAGCGGACTTCGAGCCAGGACAGTGTCCCGTAGGAACCTGTCGACGAGCCTCTCGAGCGCCTTCAGAAGGAACGACGAGAGGCTGATTGGCCTGAACGACTTTGCATTCGCGTAATCTTCTTTGGCGGGCTTTGGGATGAAGACCACCCTGACTCGACGCCACGCCCTGGGGATGTAGCCCAGAGCGATCGAGGCGCGAAACACGTTGCACAGACTGACTAGCAGGGTGGGCAACCCCTTCTGCAAGAGGGCAGGGAACACCTCATCCTCCCCCGGGGCTTTGAAGGGCGAGAAGGACGAGATCGCCCATTTCACCCTCATTTCTGAGACGATCTGGTGGGCCAGGCGCCAGTCCGGCCGCGCCTGCGGCAGCGGTTCCGGACTGGCCGGCGCCGTTGCTGCGCTGCTGCCAGGAAAGTGGACGGACAGCAGGTGAGAGAGAGCCTCCCCCTACCAGCCGTGCACTCGCCTGTCGGCAGGCGCAGCATACCCAGACGCACACGCTTGTCCGTAGACAACACCATATACAGCTTCGAAACTGCAGAACTTCCCTCAATGGATGAGCAGAACTCCCTCCATGAAGAGGTCTTTGCTTGGCGTAGTTGGCGCTTGAATTGGCGCTGCACCGCGCGGTATGCCTCCCAGTCCAAAGCGGATTTGGACGCGTAGTAGCGCCTCCAGAGGCGCCTAGCTTCTCGGCGCAGTTCGCCAAGCTGACGAGTCCACCAGGGGACCCGACGCCCAAGGCGCAGCCGCTTCTCTGGACATGCTTCTCTAAACGCAGCGCCGACGTGGCGATACAGCGTTGACAACTCCCCTTCGATGGACTCGGCCGAGTCAAGCTGCTGAGCAGCTGTTGGGCGGCCCTACCGTCTCGTCAGCGACTCCGTGAATCGCTGCCAGTCTGTTGCCCGCCTGTCTCGGTAGAAGACCGGCGGCGGCGGATCTAACGCTAGGCTGAAACAGATTTGCATGTGATCCGAAAAGGACGTCTCATCAGAGACGCGCCAATTCTTCACTTCACACGCAAAGTCTCTAGAACACAGAGTGATGTCCAAGACTTCACGACGAGCGCTGGTCACGAATGTCGGCTTACCACCGACATTGAGCACCTCTAAGTCGACGCTGACCAGGTAGTTGAGGAGAGCGTCGCCCCGGGCATTCGTGTCTGAACTGCCCCACACCGTGTGATGTGAGTTGGCGTCGCAGCCCACTACGAGAGGCAGCTGCTTCGCGCGGCTGAAGGCGACGAGCGCCCCGAACTCTGCCGATGGTGGTAACGTCGGCGAGTCGCTGGGAAGGTAGACTGAGGCGAAGACGACTTTGCGCGACCTGCCCCGCCACTGGAAGTTGACCAGCACCGCTGCGACGTCGCGAGCGCAGAGCTGAGGCAGCGCTGAAACTGAGAGACCATGCCTGACGAAGATACAGGCTCTGGGAACTTGGACACCAGTGGCCCAAAACAAACTTCCCTGTTGTCCAGAGAGACCGCAGATCCTCTTCTCGTAGACCCAGGGCTCTTGGATGAGAGCTAGCATAGGAAATGTATGCGTTTCTGCAAAGCGACGGACAAGCACTCCTGTCGCCGCCTTACAATGCTGCAAGTTAATCTGAGTGACGAGGAGGCGTGACGACGTCATTGAAAGGGCGTCCACGCTGCCTTCGTGTCACCGTTACTTCTCCTCCGACTTCTGCCCAGCAAAGTTGAACAGAACCCTGCTGAGCTCGAAGTACGGACGGAACTGCATGGCCTGAAGAGCCACTACCGACTCGTCGTCCACCCCCAGAATCAGGCGGACGCCCTTGTCAGAGGCGTCTCTGTGGTAGACGCGCCACTGCGCCACCGCCAGCGACGGATTCTGCTTCGACAGACGAGAGAGAATGGTGTCCGTCTCGGAAGGCTTTCCGGGAACGAACACCACCATCTTCGTCCGCCTCAGCAGGTCCTCCGCTGGCAGGACGCTGAGCTGCTTGTCGCCGAGCCGAAGCCCCGCGACGAACGTCTTGAGCCAGTCGAGCGACTTCTGGTCCGCGTCCGGTCTGCAGGACTCGACTCATCCCCTTCAAACGAGCAAGCGCAAAGGACAAGTTGCACATGACAGACGGACAGACCTTGGTTGCCTCGCCCCCATCCGCAACCCTCAACTCATATGCGCTGAAGGTACATAACCACCACCATGTCCATGTAATATTCCGATGCGTACGATTGAGTGTCATAAATTGTAATGTGCAGCGACTCAGTGATTCATTACCTGTGCCAAGGTGAGTTCTTGTGCCCCTGAAAAGGGCGATGTGCTGGAACAAACGCCACCAACGTTCGAATCGTACGCTGCAGCATACTTCTCTTCAATGCTTTCAATTGTTTCCTAAATGTTTGCTTGTTGATGCAACTCAGTGCTATGCATGCATGCAATGCAATGCTACCCATTAGGTATTTGGTACAAAATATCCACATGCACCCCTCAGTATATGTAGGTACATGGTTGCTGTCCCACTGAATACTCCTGATGATCTCAAAGTACCGATTGTGGTATGCCTATAGTGTGATCCATTAACAACTTCACACAAGTGCCTAAAATACCGTGTTCCAAAACTGTTTTTGTTCCAACTGAAATTCTAAACATTTTTCGTTCAGAGCGTCTACACGAGGATCTCCTTTCGATACATGTTGCACGGGTTCAGTACCGTACCTGTCTTTGAATGGTGTACCACGAGAGAAGGTCAACGAGCGGATGACCTTTCGACAGCAGAAAGCCTCTCCACTGAGCCGGCACGCCTTCTATCCTTCTCACAACAACACTGCAGTTGGCTGCGAAAAAGCGAAGTTTGTGGAACGTACGCCTCTCACGCACGCGCGCGCGCGCGCGCGCGCGCACGCACGCACGCACGCACGCAGTAAATGGGTTGCGCAGTAAGTGGGTTGCGTGTGTACTTCGCCTGGCCAAGGCCAGTGCGTTGAGTAGAGATTCAGAGGCGACGGTTCCGCCTCGGGCGAGCAGGGGCAGAAGTGCCGACGTCTCCACAACCCTTCCCGGATGGCTTCTCAGCGCTTCCTTCAGACGCGAGAGCTGCGTCAGTCTATCGTCGGCCGTCTGCACGGAGTCAATGAGAAAGTCGGCTGCGTTGTCAGTGACGTAGGCAAGGCCTCCCGATTCCAGCTGACTCGCCAGCGACGCGACATCCGTGAACGGAGCCAGCTCTAAAGCGTGTATACACGGTGCTGGCCACCGGCTATGTAACTTCCCAACGTTGGATGGAAATTTCTCGGCCGTTTCATCGCCCCTTTGTTCAGCTGTATGTACCTCGTGCGTTGGTTTGCGGTCCCCTGTACTGTGTCGGTGCTTGCATCAACAAAACCATTGATCTTTTTCATTGACTTTTCCGCCTACTGACTGACCTGTAGGTAGAGTTGGGCGCGTATTTTTTCAAACGTATTTTTTCAAAAAAATACACGTATTTTTTTGAAAAAATACGTTGCCGCCTGTATCTTATTTTTAAAAAATACGGTCGTAGTCGTAATCGTAAGGTCATAGTCCTGGCGCTGTTGTACGCCCAGGTTGCAGCGACTGTGTCGATTGTGCCGTTCCAAATCAAGTCCAGAACGCCCGAGGGCCCACCGCGCGGCCCACTGTCCAATGACCCCCAAGGGACAGGCTCCAGCGGCACCAGCTGGTAGTCGAGGCCGGCTCGTACGAGCAGCAAGCCCAGAATCTCGTTGTCCACCCCTGGCAAGGGACAGCCTTGAGTGGGCTGCAACGTCCCCATGCCGCAACGGGTGGTGTGGGGCTCATAGACCTTGACGCCCACGAGAACAGTGCGATTGGGGGCCTGCACGCTGGACCTTTCCATCTGGTGCTGGTGCGGCTGCGGCTGCTGTTCAGTCGAGTACCAGGAGTGTTGCAAGGAGACAACGGCAACAATCCTTTCCAGCCAAAACTGACATGCATGCGATGAGCCCTCAGCAGCAGGAACCGTTCGATCCTTCTTGAAACGGATCAGACTGGTGATGCAACGTCCGTCCTACGGTTTGTTCGCGAATTTTGCTCGCGAGCCGCCGGTGTTCGGTTTCAGTTCATCTTCTTCCAGAATTATAATTAAGGAAAAATTTGCAGGTGGCTGCAAAAAAGGTGAATATGTGACGCTATTTTGTTAAAGTCCAGTTTGAAAAAGAGGGGTATTAATCAAGGCACGCCTCAAGCCACTTACGCTTCGCAGCTGATCAACTTCAGTTTGAACAAACCGTGTATAAAAACTGAACCAAACGCAGCAACACGTCACATATTTGGCATTTTTTTGTGTTCGCGTGCATACGAAGGTGCAGTGGCAATTATTAGGACCTACACACACTGCATTCACATATGCCGCATGACAGAATGCCACTTGGTTGTGAGACAGACAGGAAGGACCCCATGACCTTGCACATGGAACACGATGTACGCGCAGGCTCGCACGCACGCAGGCACGCACGCACGCAAGCACGCACACGCACGCACGCACGCACGCACGCACGCACGCACGCACGCACGCACGCACGCACGCACGCACGCACGCACGCACGCACGCACTCACGCACAAGATGTAAAATGGTGCATTGCACTATGCAAACGTTGTAGGTCATCATTGGATGAAATGCCAAAAGGGGAATGACAAATGGAGCCAGTACAGTATGTATGCATTGCCTACACATCACTAACTGCAGTGGCAACCTACATGTCACAAATGTTAGCAGGGTGCCGGTTATTTATCCAGGAAGTTTGGCTGTGCCAGGTCCATGGTAATGGCCAATGGCAATGCATTGTCAGAGAGAGATGAGATGTGAAAGGGTTGCTGTTGCGTTTTGGCTGAATGAGGGTGGCTCGCACAAAAAATGCCGAATATGTGACGTGTTGCTGCGTTTGGTTCAGTTTTTATACACGGTTTGTTCAAACTGAAGTTGATCAGCTGCGAAGCGTAAGTGGCTTGAGGCGTGCCTTGATTAATACCCCTCTTTTTCAAACTGGACTTTAACAAAATAGCGTCACATATTCACCTTTTTTGCAGCCACCTGCAAATTTTTCCTTAATACAGTGTTTTTTCGTAAGACAAGCATTGATACGCAAAACCTATGCATGCACGCACGCACGCTCGCACGCATGTATGCACGCACGTGTGCGCGCCCACACGTACGCACGCTCGCACGCACGCACCCACGCACGCACGCTCGCACGCACGCACATACAGACATACAGCAGCAGGCAAGAACGCACACATGCCCCAGCGTACAAAAAAAAAGCAAATGTAGCGTGTCCGGTGGAATCCCTCAATCTCAGTAGGAGACACGCATCGCATAGAAACGCGCCAAAATCGGTTCAGATAATCAAAAGTTATAGGCGATCAAAAAATCAAAAATCCGCTCTGATACAGTGTACACCTGGACAAAGAAGTGTGCCGCGCGTTACTTGCAACCGGTCTGACAGACATGCGCGCACGATGGCGCGATCGAAGCGTGCGAGCGTGTGTGTGCGTGCGTGCGTGCGCGTGCAGTTTTGCCATAGTGCTGCGCCATAGGGGGTACATTATGTGCGTGCGTGCGTGCGTGCCTGCGCTTGCAGTTGTGCTATATTGCTGCGTTTTAGCATAGTGATGTAGAGTATGAAAATGATCGCTATGACTAGGCGGTCAACTTTCGTGTTTTAACCGAAATGATCCGACCTACCCACATCGAGTTGTTTGTGAAGCAGCCCATTTGAAGGTGTGCGTGCGTGCGTGCACATCTGTAGTGCCATATTGGTTCGTCGGAGCATAGGGATGTAAAGAATCAAAATGATCTACACGTGCAGGCAGTCAACTTTTGTGTTTTAGCCGAAGTGATCCGACGTACCCACATCGAGATATAGCGATCTTCCCGGAAGTGAAAATATTTTGGTGCGTCGGAGCGCATTGGCACTAAGGAATGAAATGTTCCACACCAATTGGTGATCAACTTTATTATTGACCTCAAAGCGATCCGAGCTAACCACACCGAAATATCGCAATTTTATGTCATTGGTATAATGGGGAGATGTATTTTGGTGCGTCCAATGCGGTCCAATTGTTGAAACTTTTCTAAGTTAGGTCCTGGCCATCAACTTTCCCCTTTATAGCCAAGCTCTGCGACGAACGGTTGGAGCGCCTATAGGGCACAAACTTTTCGGGTCCTTCAAAAAAGCATAAAATCGGCAATATCTCTGGATATACAAAGTCTAGACAAGAATCTTTTGGCACCACAAATTGTTGCCATGGGCCGCCCATACGTGCAAAGTTTCATGCTCATTGCTTTCGGCGTTCGCGAGCAGTGCTCCAAAAACTGGGAGGAGAACGTGAAAAAAAAGCCGCAAAATTGGAACATTTTTGGAACTATTGACCCCTTACAGTAAAACAAGGAAACGCGTTATGGCGCGTTCGATGCCCCAGAAGAAGGCGGTTCATTTGCGCCATAACGCGTCGAAATCCGTTCAGGCAATCAAAAGTTATAGGCGATCGAAAATTCAAAAACCCGCATTGAGAAGTGGTCACATATTAGGGTTGTACGCTGACGCGTACACCCTGATTAATTCAACGCAAATTCCCACAACCTACAACGTACACTAACACTGCATGCAAATGCACATGAGCTGGTTCGACCCATGCCCCAGCAATCGATCGAAGTTTTGAAGCATTAAATTCTGTCTCTCTCTCTCTCTCGCGTGGTATTTGCTGTGGGTATACATAAATTGGATCCCTTTGTTGATTTTGCTGTGGCAAAATGATACTGCTTCGCTAAGTAAATGTCTACGCAAATTGGAGCAGTGGGCGCTCTCACTCACTCAGCTTGCTCATGAGGAATCAGGAATACCCCTTGGGAACAACAAGATTGCCATTGGCAGAAGATTTTCCTACTGACGTGTCGTGAACTGACCAAACAATTGGGTGGTAAATGCAAGCTGCAAGCTTAAAAAAATTTGAAAACAAATAGGTACATAGCAAAATTAAATACAATTAATTTTCTTCTGTCAGAGCCAATTCTTGTTTTGGAGCACACTGTTGGAGTTTCGTTTCGACTCCCCCCCCAAGGGCGCCTCATCAGAACGAGCCCTCATCACTTTTTATTTGTATCACCGCTCATGCAGTGGTCTCCATCCTTGAGACGAAACTTGCCACTTACATCGCTTCAAAGTGTTCCACTTGGCGACTGCAAGCGATAGAAACCTGTTCAGGGGAGAGTGGGAAACCCAAATCGGTCGGCCCAACCCAATTGGCCGTTCAACTCTCTCACTCACAGTCACGACTTGACGCTGCTTCAGGCTGTGTGTCAAGCCAGACAACTCCACTTCTCAATGAGTAGGGCGCAGGCACCAACGCAGACGCCGACGATGAGCAGGGAGAAGATGCCAAACAACTACCGCAAATCTTCCCCCCTCCAATAGTGCCCCCGGGTACGGCAAGGTTGAAATAATAGAGCCCCCTCCAATAGTGCCCCTAGGGGTAAGGGGTACATATGTTGTGCCATGTGCCTTTTATGGGCAAAAATATAGTGGTAGGTACATCTATATCGTGTATACACTACACACTAATGGAAGAAAATGCACATAGACCATGCATGTGTGGGACACCCATGTGTGGTCATGCGAATTAGCAAGATTTGCCTGGCAAATTCCATGTACAGTGAGAACCTTAATTGAAGTAGATTCTAACGCAAAATCGTGAGCTCACGCGTGAGCTCACGCTTTTGCGTTAGGAGCGTTAGACACGCTGAAGGATAGGAGGGCGCTCACGGTGGGGAGCGCGCCTGGCCGCACTTTCCCACGCGCGCGGCCCATCTTCTAGTGTACTGGTTGCAGGTGGGAGGGACGGGAGTGAATGGCGCCCCCCATGGCTCCAGTGGGAAAGGGCCGCTTGAGCGCGGCGAATACGCGGTGGGAATGGACGCGCGCGCGCTCCCCTACTGTGAGCGCCGTCCTATCTTTCAGCGTGTCTAACGCTTCTAACGCAAAAGAGTGAGCTCACGCGTGAGCTCACGCAAGTCTACTTTATTTAAGGACTTCAGTGTAACACTTGTTTCTTCAACAGTACACATTTCAGCTCCAATCCAATTACAAACAGAAACAGAGGTGTCTTGGTGTCATAGAAGAACAGGTATGTAATCACTGATTACTAATCAGCCTAGTAGAATGGTGTTCAGCTTAGGCAATCTCTGGTTCATACTCAAACTCTTGCTCTTCTGACAGAGTCGGTTATGGCTGGGCCTCTTCAGGCACAGTCAGTAGTGGCTCATCCACTTCAGACACAGTTGGTACTGGCTCATCCACTTGTGGCACTGGCTCATCCACTTGAGGCTCAGTCAGTACGGGCTCATCCACCACAGGCACAGCCGGTACTGTGCCTGGCTTAGCCTCTTCTGCCTGCTCGGCTGGTCGAGACACAAAATAGTAGGACGTCAAGTCACGTGGGGCGCCCTCAGGCAAATATACACCATATTTCCAGGCGCTGACAGCCCTGTACGCCTCTCTGTACTCCGGATCTTTTCGTCGGGCAAGCATTTTTGCCTAAATTTCAGTTCAAATGTTCTCTGCTTTTTGAACATTTTTACGTGGCTGCTCAATTATATGTATACCTGTTCAAGAGACTGAAGCGTCGCCTTCATCTGTTCTCCGAGCTCGCGGTGGTGGCGGTCATTGTAGTAACTACCGGCGTCCTTGGGACGTGTGCAGAAGCAGATCCAATTATAGGTGTGAGACAGTTCTTACAGCAGTCTTACAGAAATACAAGCAGTCAGGAATCAACTCCCCAATCCCCGAGCTTTTTGTAAAGTTTCTTTTCAATGTGTCTAAAATGTAGGTGAATGATTACGTTATGTTAGGCATTTTCAACCATGCAACAAAAACGGCTCTTTAGACCCTCTTTTGACCAAATATAGGTCCACTACTTTAGCCAATTAACATCTTACCACCCACCTTCCCACTAGGTGTGACCCAGTTACGGGTACATAGTGCAGTGAGAGCTCTTACGAAGTTCTAGAAGTATAGTGAAAGAAATTAAAATCATTGATCGGCTCTGCACGCGTCCATCGATCTTCTGATCAAGGTAATCCAGCAACCACCCAGCGTTTGTGGCCGCGACCGCCAACAAGACGAGCAGCACAGTGCGCCTAAACAAAGCGATTTTCTCAAAAACCCAATTGGCAACACTAACTTGTTACCCTTGGCATTATGCGTCTTTTGGCTCATACTTTTGTGCATCGGTGCTTTGAACAATCGTCCTTTTTAACAACTGTTCAGTGACATAATCGTTACGCTTAAATGGAAAATCACTAACTGTGAATCTATGCAAATCTATGCGAAATATACCGTTATAGTCAAGAGCTACTAATTAGTAATTAATACTCCTTAAAGTTTATTCTATCTAGGTAGTTGATGGTTAATAGCTAGAGATCTACCGTAAATCCTCCAATACAACCCCACCCCCTCCAATAGTGCCCCCGGGTATGGCAAGGTTGAAATAATAGAGCCCCCCTTCCAATAGTGCCCCGGGGGGTAAGGGGTATGTTGTACCATGTGCCTTTTATGGGCAAAAATATATTGGTAGGTACATTTATATCGTGTATACACACTACTACTAACCAATAATAGTACGTTTCAGCAACTATTAACGGTAAATCAACCATTAAATGTGGCAAAAGTGATCAAAATCACCGAAAAATCGGCAATTTTGACAGCGAAACTAGCATTACCATTCAAAATTTTCAGGTTTAAATAATAGAAGCCCCCCTCCAATAGTGCCCCCCTTCCAATAGTGCCCCGGGTAAGGAGAGGTTGAAAAAATGGTGCCCCGGGGGCACTATTGGAGGATTTACGGTAATCATATCAACACTTGATAGAGAACTTGATAAATTGCCTTACATCTTGATTCGTGATGGCTGATTTTTTCGGATTTTTTCCTTTTTGGCAGCAACAGGCACAGGCAGTAGTTGAATTGAAACGAAATTGAAATAGGGAACTTTAATAAAATGAGCAGTGGGCTTCGAAGGCAGAATTGAAGATAAAGCCAGAGCCTCTTGCAGATCCGGTTACCACTTGTGAAAGTTACAGTTTGGCGCTTTTCAGCTGCCCCTTTGTTCCTTTTGCAGTGCCTTTTCAGGTTCAACCCTTCCAAAACAAGGCCGATCCGATTCAACTTGCGTACGGCGTTCTGCCTATACTTTGATTCTCACGAATTTCATTGGGTGAACCAGCAGTACGCAATTCGAACGCGATCAAATGCAGACTATCGTTTGTTGCGCGATTAAGCGATTGTATGCGTACTGAGCACCAGGCAGCAACATTGTGAAAAGTATTGTTGCTTTTGCAGTGCCTATTTCATTCAGGATGCGTTCTCATATTAAACCCTTCCAAAGCAAGGCACATCGACTTGGGTACGACGTCTGCCTTTGCCTTCATGCTCGCATACCTATTTTGGCGAGCCATAAGTAGTAAGTACGCAATGCAAGTGGGTTCGATGCGATCAGAGGGTCATAAACGGTGGGAAAGCCTGGTTATTTTTGGTATGGTAAACGCAGAATTTTAAAACCGGTAAAAATAGAACGGCTACCGCTTCTGAAAAAAACGGTAGAGCGACGAGCAAAACAAAAAGAAATGGAAAACTCCGGTGTTTTTTTTTTTAAATAAAAGTGTTTTATTCTAAAAAAGTGCGTTTAATTTTGAACTTTTCAAATAGAGAACGTAACTGGACCAAGTAGAGGGTATTGTAACGTGTGTAGGACGCATAAGTAGGCACAGCAGCAGAGAGAGAGATAGAGAGAGAGAGAGAGAGAGAGAGAGAGAGAGAGAGAGAGAGAGAGAGAGAGAGAGAGAGAGAGAGAGAGAGAGAGAGAGAGAGAGAGAGAGAGAGAGAGAGAGAGAGAGAGAGAGAGAGAGAGAGAGAGAGAGAGAGAGAGAGAGAGAGAGAGAGAGAGAGAGAGAGAGAGAGAGAGAGAGAGAGAGAGAGAGAGAGAGAGAGAGAGAGAGAGAGAGAGAGAGAGAGAGAGAGAGAGAGAGAGAGAGAGAGAGAGAGAGAGAGAGAGAGAGAGAGAGAGAGAGAGAGAGAGAGTGTGTGTGTGATAACAATCGGCGTACGGCCTTCCAGCCACGAGCGAAGCAGCGCTGTCGCGCTCATGATGAACACGAGCTTTTGCAATAAGACATCGGACACACTGACCATTGGAATTTTCGCTGCACCACCATCCATTCTGCACTGTGCAGTCAGAGAAGCGACACTACAACCGACCCCCACTTGCCCCGACGTGGGAATTTCATCACATCTACTTGGGTTGGCGCTCCAGCTCGCCGGCATCGACTACAGGGTGGAGAGACTGCAGTTGAGTATTCACGATGGCTATTCCTTCTACAATGAGACATCGCGCACATGGAGTGGTGAGCGAATTGAAATTGAAAAATTGATTTTGAAATGGAAATTCGTTCTCGTCTATGCATAGGACTCGTGTCGGCATTGGCAAACGGGTCGATTGATCTATTGGCCGATGCTTACTTCAATACTATTGAGATAAGAACACGAGATTTTGACTTCACGTATCCAGTGGTCAATAGTGAGATGCGCTTCGTGGGACACAAACCTGGCTAGAGCTTTGGATTTTTCTTCTGCACATTTGTACACATCTCAAGCAAACCGTTTAGGTTTTGCTTTTTGGAAGACTGCATTTACCGCCTTTAGTATGTTCCAAGTAGACGTTTACCTGGTTTTGGTGTGTCTTCTGACCCTGTCACTGATTTATTTGGCTGCAGTTTCACTGGGAAAGCTCTCCTATGGTTTTGGCACCAAGAGACACGTCCTGATTATATCGCTTGTACCGATGACCATTTTAACAGGGTTGTATCAATCCGCACTCCTACCTAAGCTGTTGATTATCCCAAGGAATGAGCCGCCGAGAACACTGGATGAGCTCGTCCAATCGATTGGCCAAGGAAAACTGAAAATCGCAAGCGTAGACGACAGATGGTCCTTTTTCAATGAACTGAAAGAGTCAAACGTGTCGTTTTACAGGTTGCAAAAATTGCCGTAATTCTTCTAATAGTGCTCTAGGGCGAAAATGCTTCCCCAACCTCCCTAAGGCCGAGCACATTAGCCTTTCAAACTTCGGTGTGCGAGCAGAATTTGCCATAAATTTTTTTGACAGTCGTAACGTTACTTGTTTTGTATTTTGCGAGCATTTTTCATTAAAACTCCATTTAATAAGTGGAAACTACATCCTATACATGTTGTAACACACTCTACCCTAAATGTTGTAACTCTTGTACTCTAACTGATTGGGCGCTACTGGATGATTTACGGGATTTTTGGTTGGCTGAGGACTTAGAAAAGTGAATAAGAAATAACAAATTAAGATTGCTTCGGCAAGCGCTTCTTACCAACCCAGCACAGTTTGCGGATAGAGGCGTCTTTGAAGACGAACTGCAAAGCAACGAGGATTGGGTTTCGCCAGAGCAATCGATAATTGCCCACAGATATGCAAGCGGTTGCGATTTGCTGGTCTACCAGCCACGTTTGGGCAAAGGTTTTGCCGGAAGTGGCTATATCATGAGAAAAGGCATTGACAACCGTCTCGTGGCAAATTTGAATTCCGCCCTCATTTCGTTGCGGCCACTTGCTGATACGGTGCGGCTGATAAGATGTTGTTGTTGTTGTTGGACTAGGGGCAACGCTAGGAAGCCGTCAATGGCCAATATAACATACCCATCTCCGTGACGTCTTCCCGTCTAGAGCTACATAATTTGCCAAAGACCTTCGGAAGAACGCCATCTTTAATCTAGGGCAACGACAGCGCGAGAAAATCCATCGAAAGGGAAGTCCTCGGTCTAGTGGATCGATCAAGAATCGAACCCAGAACCGTGCGCGCATGAGGCCGATTCTCTACCACCACGCCATGCGCTGTCCTGCCCGGCTGACCACATGAGGAAAGCATACAGATTACCTAGAGCTCGCTTTCAGCTGGCGGACCAAGCCAACGAAAGGCGAAAAAAATGTCCCAAAGAAGAGAGGCTAGGATCCAGTCCACTAGGTGTCAAAGCGTATCTCGTGTGTTTCCTTCTGTTGGCTGCAGCGCACATTTCGGCCCTTTTGCTGTTCGTTGCTGAGATTTTGCACAGCTCCGTTGAATTCGCTTTTAGTTAGCTCCGAAACCAACCAAGGAAAAACGTGGTATTTCATTAGTGATTGCTCTTTTTCGGCAGGCGTCCATATTTGTGAAGATAGATACCTACAAGTACATTTAGCGTACCGCAAAGCTTATGATCAGCGTCTCTAGCAATTGCCTTTTCGGTTGTAGGCAGATAACCTATTGACTGTACCCACCGAAATACATATCAGGGTGTACGCGGCAGCGTACAACCCTAATCAGGGTGTACGCGGCAGCGTACAACCCTAATATGTGAGCACTTCCTCAATGCGGTTTGTTGAATTTTCAGTCGCTTATAACTCTTGATTGCCTGAACGGATTGTGGCAATGATAGCTCAAAAGAACCGCCTTCTAGACCGGAATCGAATGAGCCTTCCCGCGTTTTGGTACTCGAACGCGTTAAGACAAATTGTGCAAAAATGTTCCAAAAAAGTGGTGTTTTTTTTTTCATGTTCTGCACACACTTTTAGGGTCGCCGCTCTGGAACGCTACTGTTGATTGGGACGAAACTTGGCGTGAGCACGTAGTATATGATGGCAATTTTGTGCCCCTAGGTAAATTTATCTAGGTGCTTCGGATCTATAGTTATGGCCGATTTGGTCATTTTTCGAAACATAGTCGTTTTATTTTGGCCAAAACCCGACAAGAGTAAAAGTCGAAAAAAAGCCTAGTAAACCCCCAAATGTTTTTTGATTTTCGTGAACAGCTTTACAAAGAATGTCTGGGGCGCTTGCATGATATTTGAAATTCTAACCACATAATGAGATATTGGGTACCAAAATTTCGGCAAATCCGACCAAAAAAAGTTTGTCACCTATAGGCGCTTCAACCGTTCGTGACACCGCTGTGCTGTAATGGCAAAAGTTAATCGTACGGACTTGGAATAGGTTACTTTCGACAAATGGGAGCGCTCCGATGCCCGTGTCTCTGTCAGCCCTCTTCGAAAGGCCATTTTTTAGGTGTTTTGTTCCAAAAGTTTGTTAGCTATAGAAGCTTCAACCGTTCGTCGCAGAGCTGTGCTGTAATGATGAAAGTTACTCGTCTGGACCTGGAATAGGTCACTTTCGACAATGGGAGCGCTCCGATTTCCATGTTTCGCAGCTCGACCCTCTTGGCGCACCCCCATTTTGGGCAAAATTTGGATCTATGATCGTGCACTATTTTTTATTTCCTGAACGAATTCTGGCGCGTGATAGCTCAAAAGAAGCGCATTCAAAGGGGGAATCGATTCAGTCATAACACGCTTCCATACGCTTGTGCATTACCGAGAAGTTTTTGGAGATGGCAGGACCCACTTTACATAACAAGCTTCTTGGTTCGTCGCCCACTCGCGCCTGCATCAATTGGACGGAAACCTCGCAGGCATCTATGCTCCACATCAAAAAATGAAATCGCCGGAGGGACTCTTGCTACATGGCAGCTATGGTTTACTGGGCACATTCTTCTTTTTACCATGTTCCCTAAATCAAGAGGTCGCTGGTTCGAATCCCAGTAACCCCTGCCTGTGCCTTTGCACGTGTCCCCTTGGAAAACCCATCAGCGTTGCTTTACTGCAGTGTCTCCAGTCCATTCCACATTTTTTGTCTCTTTTCTAGGTTCTTTTACCAGAATTTTGGTAATTTTTTGAGCTAGGAAAGATATTTATGGACGAATGCTCGCTACAGCCCCTAATACATGAAAATGATACATCTGCACACCCGCACGCACGCACGCGCGCGCGCACGCACGCACGTACGCACGCACGCACGCACGCACGCACGCACACACGCGCGCACGCACAATGTGTACAGTGGTACACGCTTTTCATAAGCTTTATGGTGCAACACTGAGCATGCGTCCGTTCTGGTCTGCTGCTGTGGGTTTGTATGTGTGCGTGCGTGAGTTTTTGATTAATCTTTCTTTTACGAAAAAACACTGTATTAAGGAAAATTTTGCAGGTGGCTGCAAAAAAAAGGAGAATATGTGACTCTCCTTTAGGCCCAGTTTGAAAAAACGCGGTATTGCACACACTTCATCAGATGATCAACTTCAGTTTGGACAAACCGTGTATAATCGAACCAAGCGCAGCAACACGTCACATATTCGGCGTTTGTTGTGCGAGCCATCGGACTCAGGAGTCGTTTGCGGCCCCATGTGGCCCCATAAGAATATTCATGGACTACGGTATCGATAGAAATCGACTATGGTATCCATCAAATCAAAAGTGTCTTCTGAAAATTGTGAAAACATCAACATTCAACAGCACTCGGCGACTGCCGATGTACTTTTCCGCAGGGTCGTGTCGGTCGTGTCGGTGGCACGATTTTGCGGTATCCACGATCTAGATAGTACAGTCTACGACGTGGTTTCCACTGTCCACGAAGCGGCGAGCTGCGCTAGATGTACTTTTCCACAGGGTCGTGTCGGTCGTGTCGGTGGCACGATTTTGCGGTATCCACGATCTGGATAGTACAGTCTATGACGTGGTTTCCACTGTCCACGAAGCGGCGAGCTGCGCCGGATGTACTTTTCCACAGGGTCGTGTCGGTCGTGTCGGTGGCACGATTTTGCGGTATCCACGATCTGGATAGTACAGTCTACGACGTGGTTTCCACTGTCCACGAAGCGGCGAGCTGCGCCAGATGTACTTTTCCACAGGGTCGTGTCGGTCGTGTCGGTGGCACGATTTTGCGCTATCCACGATCTGGATAGTACAGTCTACGACGTGGTTTCCACTGTCCACGAAGCGGCGAGCTGCACCAGATGTACTTTTCCGCAGGGTCGTGTCGGTCGTGTCGGTGGCACGATTTTGCGGTATCCACGATCTGGATAGTACAGTCTACGACGTGGTTTCCACTGTCCACGAAGCGGCGAGCTGTGCCAGATGTACTTTTCCGCAGGGTCGTGTCGGTCGTGTCGGTGGCACGATTTTGCGCTATCCACGATCTGGATAGTACAGTCTACGACGTGGTTTCCACTGTCCACGAAGCGGCGAGCTGCGCCAGATGTACTTTTCCGCAGGGTCGTGTCGGTCGTGTCGGTGGCACGATTTTGCGGTATCCACGATCTGGATAGTACAGTCTACGACGTGGTTTCCACTGTCCACGAAGCGGCGAGCTGCGCCAGATGTACTTTTCCACAGGGTCGTGTCGGTCATGTCGGTGGCACGATTTTGCGGTATCCACGATCTGGATAGTACAGTCTACGACGTGGTTTCCACTGTCCACGAAGCGGCGAGCTGCGCCAGATGTACTTTTCCACAGGGTCGTGTCGGTCGTGTCGGTGGCACGATTTTGCGGTATCCACGATCTGGATAGTACAGTCTATGACGTGGTTTCCACTGTCCACGAAGCGGCGAGCTGTGCCAGATGTACTTTTCCACAGGGTCGTGTCGGTCGTGTCGGTGGCACGATTTTGCGGTATCCACGATGTGGATAGTACAGTCTATGACGTGGTTTCCACTGTCCACGAAGCGGCGAGCTGCGCCAGATGTACTTTTCCACAGGGTCGTGTCGGTCGTGTCGGTGGCACGATTTTGCGGTATCCACGATTTGGATAGTACAGTCTATGACGTGGTTTCCACTGTCCACGAAGCGGCGAGCTGCGCCAGATGTACTTTTCCACAGGGTCGTGTCGGTCGTGTCGGTGGCACGATTTTGCGGTATCCACGATTTGGATAGTACAGTCTATGACGTGGTTTCCACTGTCCACGAAGCGGCGAGCTGCGCCAGATGTACTTTTCCACAGGGTCGTGTCGGTCGTGTCGGTGGCACGATTTTGCGGTATCCACGATCTGGATAGTACAGTCTACGACGTGGTTTCCACTGTCCACGAAGCGATGAGCTGCGCCAGATGTACTTTTCCACAGGGTCGTGTCGGTCGTGTCGGTGGCATGATTTTGCGGTATCCACAATCTGGATAGTACAGTCTATGACGTGGTTTCCACTGTCCACGAAGCGGCAAGCTGCGCCAGATGTACTTTTCCACAGGGTCGTGTCGGTTGTGTCGGTGGCACGATTTTGCGGTATCCACGATCTGGATAGTACAGTCTACGACGTGGTTTCCACTGTCCACGAAGCGGCGAGCTGCGCCAGATGTACTTTTCCGCAGGGTCGTGTCGGTCGTGTCGGTGGCATGATTTTGCGGTATCCACGATCTGGATAGTACAATCTACGACGTGGTTTCCACTGTCCACGAAGCGGCGAGCTGCGCCAGATGTACTTTTCCACAGGGTCATGTCGGTCGTGTCGGTGGCACAATTTTGCGGTATCCACGATCTGGATAGTACAGTCTACGACGTGGTTTCCACTGTCTACGAAGCGGCGAGCTGCGCCAGATGTACTTTTCCACAGGGTCGTGTCGGTCGTGTCGGTGGCACGATTTTGTGGTATCCACGATGTGGATAGTACAATCTACGACGTGGTTTCCACTGTCTACGAAGCGGTGAGCTGCGCCAGGCGACTGCTGATGTACTTTTCCACAGGGTTGTGTCGGTCGTGTCGGTGGCTCGATTTTGCGGTATCCACGATGTGGATAGTACAATCTATGACGTGGTTTCCACTGTCCACGAAGTGGTGAGCTGCACCAGGCGACTGCTGATGTACTTTTCCGCAGGGTCGTGTCGGTCGTGTCGGTGGCACGATTTTGCGGTATCCACGATGTGGATAGTACAATCTACGACGTGGTTTCCACTGTCTACGATTGCGCATGCACTTGTGGTGAGCAAACAAATGGTGTTTACAGAGTTGTAGGTTTACCTATGTCTCCAACGCCTCTTGTTTCTACATACAGCTGTGTCTACATAACCCTATTAGAAATAGCCCAGTTCCAACACTTGTACTGTAGTTAACACTACAGTGTTCATACCTTGCACCGAAATGTTAGAGACGTCACTGCTGTTTTGCCCACTCGCACTGTTGCCCACTGACTGTGTGTACAACTTAGAGTGCAGCAGCACACTACCCAGTGCAATCGCTCAACAACCTCAATTACTAGGTACCCTAGTATTCTCGATTCTGTACAACCCCCATTTCTTTTCAAAACATTACTCACAAACAATGCATTCACACTTACCACTCTTTATAGAAACATAGCAAATTACAACCACAACAATTGCAACAATCAAATGCGGAATAGACCTGTTCCTGAGGCAGCTCACCCATACCTATTGGTGAGGTGGGCAGACAATGTGTGAAGATCGGCCGATGCCATAGTGGCAGAGAAAGCGGCTCTTACGCGCAAGATCCTGCATTCGATTCTTGACTGACCACTAAAAAAGAGTCTTTTTTCTATCCATCGAATGTCTAATGGTGCCAGTAGGGATAAACATGGGCCCAAAAATCTCAGCATGACTTGAACCACTAGACAGTTTGGCCCAGGCTGGCTCGGCCCACACCCTCAAAACACATGCCCAGCAGGCCCGCAGGCAGGATTGGCCCAGGATTCCGGCTCAGCCTGGCCCATGGGCGACGGTGCGCCAGGCGAGGCTGCGTCGGCCCAAACATGGTTATTGTTAGTTGCCACTACACTAGATTATGCATGGGGTTTTTCGCAGTTTTTTGTAATTTTACGGCTCTAGACGGGAATGCTACATCGGCCGTTGATGCCGTCCTCCAATTGCCACTAATCCAACAACAACAACAAAAACCACAACACAGCCACCCTCCCGCTCTTCCCCCACCCCATTCCCTATTGCCTCTGAGTGGTCTTTTCGGTGCGTCTTTTGCGCAGCCTAATCTTCTGCCTACATTTGGGTGTTTTGATCGCGCACCTTTCTGCACACTAAGCTCCAGGCATCGCCACCCTCCCGCTCTTCCCCCACCCCATTCCCTATTGCCTCTGAGTGGTCTTTTCGGTGCGTCTTTTGCGCAGCCTAATCTTCTGCCTACATTTGGGTGTTTTGTTTTTGTCGCTTTTCTGCAACAACAAAACTGCATGAGTATGCCTGTTGTTTGTGTACATGGGATTTTCGCAAACGTGGCTCGAGCATTTTTATTTAATTTTTAATTTTTAAAAAAGTGCTGAGACTTATTTAATTTATTTAAATTATGTAATTAATTTAATTGTTTTTTTTACCTGCATGTAATTTGAAGCTCAATTCAGTTCTAGCAACACTGCACCCAACCATTTTGTCTGGGCGATGCGAACGCACGCACGCACGCGCACCAATCAGCAAGCGGCGCTGCGGAGACGGAGGCGTGGCCACGCCCAGAGTGAATAGAGCGCCCATGACGATGGCGCGTCACACTACTGACCGACTTTCGCTGACGTCATCGCCGAGTAGAGACAGACAATGCACGCAATTTTTAAAAATGAGCTAAATAACCATAATTTGCACTATTGTAGGTGTTCTGGAGGCTGCCAAACCAAGACTGGTTCACACTAAGCGAGGTGTCATCCATCAGTGTAAATACTCCGTGTAGTTGTTTCAATGCGAGTGTGCTCCACAAAAGCCTTGAATGACCATAGAAATACATACATAGTTCGCCGCCCCTGCGTTTCCCGCGAGCGCGGCAAGCCCAACAGGACTAACCCCCCCTGTCGAAAACTACGTGCCCAATCGTAGACAGTGTAGTCCACGTCGTAGACTGTACTGTCCACATCATAGATACTGCAAAATCGTGCCACCGACACGACCCTGCGGAAAAGTACATCGGCAGTCGCCTGGCGCAGCTGACCGCTTCGTAGACAGTGGAAACCACGTCGTAGACTGTAGTATCCACATCGTAGATACCGCAAAATCGTGCCACCGACACGACCGACACGACCCTGCGGAAAAGTACATCTGGCGCAGCTCGCCGCTTCGTGGACAGTGGAAACCACGTCGTAGACTGTAGTATCCACATCGTAGATACCGCAAAATCGTGCCACCGACACGAGCGTGTGTGTGTGTGAGCGTGTGTGTGTGTGTGCGTGTGTGTGTGTGTGTGTGTGTGTGTGTGTGTGTGTGTGTGTGTGTGTGTGTGTGTGTGTGTGTGTGTGTGTGTGTGTGTGTGTGTGTGTGTGTGTGTGTGTGTGTGTGTGTGTGTGTGTGTGTGAGCGTGTGTGTGTGTGTGTGTGTGTGTGTGTGTGTGTGTGTGTGTGTGTGTGTGTGTGTGTGTGTGTGTGTGTGTGTGTGTGTGTGTGTGTGTGTGTGTGTGTGTGTGTGTGTGTGTGTGTGTGTGTGTGTGTGTGTGTGTGTGTGTGTGTGTGTGTGTGTGTGTGTGTGTGTGTGTGTGTGTGTGTGTGTGTGTGTGAGAGAGAGTGTGTGTGTGTGTGTGTGTGTGTGTGTGTGTGTGTGTGTGTGTGTGTGTGTGTGTGTGAGAGTGAGAGTGTGTGTGTGTGTGTGCGTGTGTGTGTGTGTGTGTGTGTGTGTGTGCAGCTTCGATGAACATGCGCGCAAACATGAATCCAAGATACGGCGCGTGTGGCCTAAGTAAACAAGACACTATATCGCATTCTCGACAAATGATCACATTTCATGCTCAAAGATAACAATCGGCGTACGGCCTTCCAGCCACGAGCGAAGCAGCGCTGTCGTGCTCGTGATGAACACGAGCTTTTGCAATAAGACATCGGACACACTGACCATTGGAATTTTCGCTGCACCACCATCCATTCTGCACTGTGCAGTCAGAGAAGCGACACTACTACCGACCCCCACTTGCCCCGACGTGGGAATTTCATCACACCTACTTGGGTTGGCGCTCCAGCTCGCCGGCATCGACTACAGGGTGGAGAGACTGCAGTTGAGTATTCACGATGGCTATTCCTTCTACAATGAGACATCGCGCACATGGAGTGGTGAGCGAATTGAAATTGAAAAATTGATTTTGAAATGGAAATTTCTTCTCGTCTATGCATAGGACTCGTGTCGGCATTGGCAAACGGGTCGATTGATCTTTTGGCCGACGCTTACTTTAACACCATTGAGATAAGAACACGAGATTTTGACTTTACGTATCCAGTGGTCAATAGCGAAATGCGCTTCGTGGGACACAAACCTGGTTAGAGCTTTGGATTTTTGTTCTACACGTTTGTACACATCCCAAGCGAACCGTTTAGGTTTTGCTTTTTGGAAGACTGCATTTACCGCCTTTAGTATGTTCCAAGTAGACGTTTACCTGGTTTTGGTGTGTCTTCTGACCCTCTCACTGACTTACGTGGCTGCAGTTTCACTGGGAAAGCTCTCCTATGGTTTTGGCACCAAGAGACACGTCCTGATTATATCGCTTGTACCGATGACCATTTTAACAGGGTTGTATCAATCCGCACTCCTACCTAAGCTGTTGATTATCCCAAGGAATGAGTCGCCGAGAACACTGGATGAGCTCGTCCAATGGATTGGCCAAGGAAGACTGAAAATCGCAAGCGTAGACGACAGATGGTCCTTTTTCAATGAACTGAAAGAGTCAAACGTGTCGTTTTACAGGTTGCAATTACAATTACCGTAATTCCTCTAATAGTGCTCTAGGGTGGAAATACTTCCCCAACCGGGAATGGGACAACTAGGCGCCGCCGACTAGGCGCCGGCCAACTGGGCGCCGCCCAACTAGGCGCCAGGCCATCATGAGCCAACTAGGCGCCCGCCCAAATAGGCGCCGGGTGGACTGGCCTAACTAGGCGCCATACACACCGATATGATCGTGTAACCAAACACAAGGGAATCACATGCTATGACAAGTGGCGTGCAATCCGTCAGCCACTCCGTGTTCATGTACTGGATAATGGATTGTACTGAAATCTTAGGACAACAAACGGCAGACCATTGGCTACCACCGTTCCAAATTTCAGCCAAAGAGACCTAGGTACCTTGTACCACAGCTCAAGTTATTCGCCGACAAATTTGGGACATATAAAAAAAGCCCTGTATAATACTACAATAACATTCAGATAAGTCTGATCTGACGCTTATGGTGTAAAGCATTAACGGCCTAAAACAAGTGGGCGCCTAGTTTAACCGTCCATGGGGCGCCTAGATGGGCAGGCGCCTACTTGGCTGGCGCCTAGTTGGGCGGCGCCCAGTTGGCCGGCGCCTAGTCGGCAGCGCCTAGTTGTCCTAGACCGTCCCCAACCTCCCTAAGGCCGAGCACATTAGCCTTTCAAACTTCGGTGTGCGAGCAGAATTTGCCATAAATTTTTTTGACAGTCGTAACGTTACTTGTTTTGTATTTTGCGAGCATTTTTCATTAAAACTCCATTTAATAAGTGGAAACTACATCCTATACATGTTGTAACACACTCTACCCTAAATGTTGTAACTCTTGTACTCTAACTGATTGGGCGCTACTGGATGATTTACGGGATTTTTGGTTGGCTGAGAACTTAGAAAAGTGAATAAGAAATAACAAATTAAGATTGCTTCGGCAAGCGCTTCTTACCAACCCAGCACAGTTTGCGGATAGAGGCGTCTTTGAAGACGAACTGCAAAGCAACGAGGATTGGGTTTCGCCAGAGCAATCGATAATTGCCCACAGATATGCAAGCAGTTGCGATTTATTGGTCTACCAGCCACGTTTGGGCAAAGGTTTCGCCGAAAGTGGCTATATCATGAGAAAAGGCATTGACAACCGTCTCGTGGCAAATTTGAATTCCGCCCTCATTTCGTTGCGACCACTTGCTGATACGGTGCGGCTGATAAGATGTTGTTGTTGTTGTTGGACCAGGGGCAACGCTAGGAGGCCATCAGTGGCCCATATGAAACGAAGGGGACCGAATGTGCCCCTCCGCTCTCCTTCCTCTGCTTCCGCCTCCTCTCAGCACCTCTGCCTCATCTGCCTCTGTCTACTGGAAGGTCGCAGCGGACGAGAACGTCGTCGCCGGCGCTCACCGCAGTGAGCTGCCGCCGTTCGTGCGAGCGAGCGGTCGTTCGTGTGGCGACGGTCAAGGCTTTTACGAAAGGAGGCCGATTTCTTCGAGCCGAACGACGAAACCAAGCAAACTACGAAAACAATACTCACGAGAGACGAGTAGCGTCGACTGCCGCGGACGCGCGACGTTACCGTACGAAACCGAGTAGATTCGAAATTGCGCTTCGTCACCGGATTTACCTACTACAACCCAAGTGCAATCACCTCACGCGCCTCTTCTTAGACGGCACTCTCTAGAGGCGACCGCGCTGCCGTCTTCTACTCCTACCTCACGCGCGCTCTTGGGTGGGGAGGAAAAGGCGCAAAAGCGACGCGGGTGAAAGGTCGGCGACGGACGGCAGGCGAGCGGTCCCTGGCGACGGGCCCCACGACCGCGCGTTCGACTGAAATCGCTGGACGTCCCGACGTGGACGCAGCCACTCACGATCGGCTTCGGCAACGACCCACCGGCGACGACGGTCGACGGCCACAACTGCTTCGCGAGCTCGTCCGGTGGTCGACGCGTCTTCACGCCGACGAAGACCCGCCGCCCGACTTTCTTCCAAGGTGGAGCGTCGACAATGATATTTTGACTTTTCGTACGCTTTGCGTTTTTGTCTTTTTGTACCCCCCCCCCTGGTCGTGTGAGTCCTCTCCGTGTACGGTACCCTCGCCGCCCTTTCCCCGCGTCGCCTTTGCGCCTTTTCCTCCCCACCCCCAGAGCGCGCGTGAGGTTGTATTAGAGTAGCAGACGGCAGCGCGGGCGCCTCTAGCGAGTGCCGTCTAAGAAGAGGCGCGTGAGGTGATTGCACTTTGTAGCAGGTAAATTTGGATAGAAGCGCAAATTCGAATCTATTCGGTTTCGTACTGTAGCGACTCGAGCGCGCGGCAGTCGACGCTTTTCGTCGCTCGGCAGTCTCGTTTCCAGTGCGGCGTTTGTTTGCGTTTCGTTTCGAAGAAAGTCGAAAGTTGAACCCCGACTGTCAGCACCCGAACGGCCGTCCATCCGCACGAACGGCGGCTCACTGCGGTGAGCGTCGGCCGCCGACGTTCTCGTCCGCTGCGACCTTCCAGTAGGCAGAGGCAGATGAGGCAGAGGCGCTGACCCCGAGGGCCGAGGAGGAAGTAGAGCGGAGGGGCACGGGTCCCCTTCGTTTCACATATAGCATACCCATCTCCATGACGTCTTCCCGACTAGAGCTGCATAATTAGCCAAAGACCTTCGAAAAAACGCCATCTTCAATCTAGGGCAACGACAGCACGAGAAAATCCATCGAAAGGGAAGTGCTCGGTCTAGTGGATCGATCAAGAATCGAACCCAGAACCGTGCGCGCATGAGGCCGATTCTCTACCACCACGCCATGCGCTGTCCTGCCCGGCTGACAACATGAGGAAAGCATACAGATTACCTAGAGCTCGCTTTCAGCTGGCGGACCAAGCCAACGAAAGGCGAAAAAATTGTCCCAAAGAAGAGAGGCTAGGATCCAGTCCACTAGGTGTCAAAGCGTATCTCGGGTGTTTCCTTCTGTTGGCTGCAGCGCACATTTCGGCCCTTTTGCTGTTCGTTGCTGAGATTTTGCACAGCTCCGTTGAATTCGTTTTTAGTTAGCTCCGAAACCAGCCAAAAAAACGTTATTTCATTAGTGATTGCTCTTTTTCGGCAGGCGTCCATATTTGTGAAGATAGATACCTACAAGTACATTTAGCGTACCGTAAAGCTTATGATCAGCGTCTCTAGCAATTGCCTTTTCGGTTGTAGGCAGATAACCTATTGACTGTACCCACCGAAATACATATATGTATATGCTGTAGGCCAGCTGCTGTACACTACGCGTATTAGACAAACAACCAGAGCCCGTATTCATGAACGCATCTACCGCCTGTCGCTAGCCACACACCTACCGTAATTTCTAGGACTTGCTAAGCATGCGCGCCCTATTTATAAAGTTTTCGGCTAGCAAATGTTATGGTAGTTATGGTAGGTATAGCGGGTAGACAGGTCGGGAGCGTGCTAGGAAGTCTGTCGAATTAGTCGTCGAAAACAAGTCGAACCTGTTGAACACTCACTGGAACTCGTCCACTGACACTGCAGTCTTCGTCGCGCGAGCGCCAGTGTCGTCGCGACGACACGAGCCGAACGAATGAATTAAAGAGTTGTTGAAAAAAGGCGATTGCAGTGCTGGGATTTGAAGCCGGGTCTCAGGAATACCGGTCCTGTATGCTAACCACTACGTTGGTTTTGAAAGACTCGACTCGACGACGATTAGTGTTCCATTCGCCGCCGAACGTTTTCACTCTGGCTGATGACAACGCGTCCGCTGCATCTCCCGTTTCAAATCGACAGTGGAGCCGCGCCCACCAGACCAAACAGAGAAAATGTCTCGGAGTGCATGAACAACGTAATGTGGACTTGCTGACCGCTTCAGGGGGGGTACATGCGACACTGCTGATGCGTATGTAGGCCATCCGTCCGCGCGACTTCTATGCAAAAAGGCAATTAACCCCCGTGGGTGGTGGGTGGCTTCAGTCAATTTCCTAGAGCCGTCCGGCTCTCTGTTTGTACAGACGACCGCTCGTTGTTTGCGGATGCAGACAAACAGAAAGGCTGACCGACTGTTGCACCCAGTGGCAGTTGATGTGACGCGTCTCTCTTATTCTCGTCGCCGGTGCGTAGCAGTTTATTGACACCCCCATCACGGCAAGCTAGAGGCAATGTGTCTCTGTGCACTCGAACGTTAGAACAACCTTATTACGTTTCCTCCGATCGCACCGCTAGAGATTCAACCCAATGACTACCCGCTTTGAAATCCGCGGGAACGTCAGCGTTTACGAGTGGTTCGTCTTTCTGGAGCGCCAGTACTACAACTGTACGGAAGGGTCGGTGATGCGCTCTGAGAGCCACATTCTCAAGAGCCTGATGTTGCCCACGTTTCACGCTGCACTGGCGAGCTGCTGGCTCGTAAACGGAATCTTTCTGCTCTGGCTACTCTGCGCGAGTCTGCTGCGGCGGCGACAGCAGGCGACGACCAACAACGCCCTACCGGCCCTTCAGAAGTGCATGGTTGTCACAGACTTCTGCTACACCACCACGGATGCGGCTGAGCAGTGCAGAATAGCTCAAGAACGCGCACGCACGCACGCACGCACGCACGCACGCACGCACGCACGCACGCACGCACGCACGCACGCACGCACGCACGCACGCACGCACGCACGCACGCACGCACGCACGCACGCACGCACGCACGCACGCACGCACGCACGCACGCGCGCGCGCACGCACGCACGCACGCACGCACGCACGCACGCACGCACGCACGCACGCACCAGCACGCACCAGCACGCACGCACGCACGCACCAGCACGCACGCACCAGCACGCACGCACGCACGCACGCACGCACGCACGCACGCACGCACGCACGCACGCACGCACGCACGCACGCACACACGCACGGAGCGTGCTGCGTGGTATATACACACACTACTGTCAAGGATGTACGTGTGCTCGTGTGCTCACGCGTGTGCAATGTGTGTTGTGTTGCACGCTCAACCACAGCCGCGTCAGACTGCTGTGCTTGCTGGTGTTGGACCGGTCTCTTCCCCCACTCGACGTCGACTTGGTGCCGACTGCGCACGACCGCCTGCTGCAGCGCCAGCCCCTGTATCCGGCGGCACAAGAGGAGTTGAGCGAGGTCGGCAGGTTGTTCGCCTACTACGGGACGCTGGCTGAAGAGTTCACGAGCTTGACGACCGTGAGCCACTTGGAGAGCAGCTTGCCCTTGATCCACAACGATGCGACGGCCTTCGCGGTCGTCAGCAAGGTCCTGCTGCTGGGCGCCGAGGCGGCGCTCATGTACATGGGAACCAGCCAGCCTCTGAGGTGGCGCAATGGAGAGCGCAAGAGGCTCAGCGGCCAACTGGCGATTACGATCTGGATCATAAGTGAGTCTGGAGCACGATTGGACATATTACTGCGGTTGTTGTTGTTGTGTGAGCTGTGGGCCGCTACTTCAAGTGAGAAATGACATCATGCATAATTTCCCGATTCTGGGGGGTGGGGGGGGGGCTGCTTCGCATTGCGGGTGAAACACTGTTGTCAGTTGAGTTGGTTTCACTAGTGGCCGCTTCAAGGGACACCCAAATAGAGGATAGTCCCAGAAGGGACCAACCTGCTGCTCAAAAGGCTCCCCCATGCGCCGGCATGCACAATGGCATAGTCACATGTTCCAGTGTACGGGACGCACAGTGGACACGGGCCGCTACAGAAGAACGTCACTTACAATACCTATAATGCTTTCCCGAGAAAAATCTGCTGAGGATTGTACTTCTCAATAGTGATATCCCTCGAGAATTGAACCCAGGACCTCGCGAGCATGAGCCTATATTCTCTACCGTTGCGTCATCTGAGCCGGCTATTGTATCTACAATGTCGCTCCATCAACTCAGGCGCTCTCTTTCTCGGCCTGAACACCTTCTCCCACTACCGAGTGTTCAGCTCTGTCGTTCTAAGACCTCGCTTGCCGACGGTCCTGCCGCCTCTCTTCCCAGCCGGCATTCTGGCGACCGTGACGTTCTCCCTAATCGGAGGCTCCATCGTCTCCGTGGGCCTGCTCTACACTCTGCTGTTTACGAAACTGACCCGCAGTGGACGCGCTGCGAGGCGTCTCGAAAGCGCCTCCCAGCTGGCCAAAGTTGCCTCTAGGCTGAGACGCAGATACTGGGCCTTCCTGGCCATCTGCCTGCCAGTTCTCGTCTCGGCCGTCGCGCAGTTTACGCTGGGCGTCACGCAGAGGTCGGACCTGCAGTGGGCTCTCGACAGCGTCTACGACCAGGCGTTCCGGAAGAGACGGCCCGTCGACTGCGCGCACGCGAGGGCCCAAGTGCAAACCAGTAGTGTAGAGGTCCCCCTCTCCAACAGTGCCCTAGTGTAGCCAAGAGACAAAACCGCGAGGCATGTACACTGCTTAGTGCATTAGCCAAGCCACCGCTCACAACGTCACTATTCACAAGGGTAGAAGATTCCCCAGTAGCGTCGCCTCTCCAATAATGGACTCCCCTCCAATAGTACCGAGTACAGTGTACAGACTTTAGTAGGGTTTGGGGTGGGTTTACAAAACCCCGGTGTCCAAGTTCCAACCAAATCCCTCGTCGGTGTTGTGTTCCCAAATCCCCAGTCTGCACTTGGACCCCCAGGTATCTCGACGTCAAGGTCGTGACGCTGCTGACCTGCTCGACTGCGTGCTTTACTCTGTGGTTGTCGGCCTGCAGCGCGTCGTCGCTGCACACTCTCTGGCTGCTCGTGCGTCGACAGCGGGCGGCGACCTTGCTGCAGCAACGGCACGGGGAGGGGTCCGCTGCCGCCGTGGCCGAGAAGGACGCGCCCAACAGCCGCTGCGTCACAAGGACCGGCGTTCGACCGCCTCGACAAGAGACTAGGAATCGTCCTTTTGATAAAGGCATTTCCGAAGTTTGACACACAGTGACACACATCGACTGTGATTAGCATGCGAAGTGATTAGCATTCTCCAATTCTCCAATAGACCCTGCTTACTCGTTGCGACTATTACGGTATCACACACACACACACACACACACACACACACACACACACACACACACACACACACACACACACACACACACACACACACACACACACACACACACACACACACACACACACACACACACACACACACACACACACACACACACACACACACGAACACGTTCTCGTGTGCTCGGCAGCAGTGATGCAGAGCACGACAAGAATCTGCGGGCAGTGTTATGTACCTGTACCTGTACATACTGGTTGGTGATGGCGGCAGGCTCGCCTATACACTAAGATGAGTTTCTTCTACCAGACATGAGCTGCTGTTATTACTGCTGTAGTACTTGGAGTACTGCAGAGCCACTGAGAGCGCTGCGCTGCTGACAACAATCGTCATTTGGGTGCAGAGCACGCGGCAAGCTTCCACGTGTATCTGCCGTTGTTGCTGATTCGAGAGAGAAGTATGCCCAACGGCATGCGAAGGGCCAAAGGACAAACAGAACGTAGGTATATTTTTTCTTCAACCATCAATCAGCATACGGTCGTCTATGTGCGCGATGTCACGCCTCACATCTGCACTTCTCCAGGAGTGCGGCGAACGCGCCGGCGCAGACGCCGACGGCGAGCAGAGCGAATATCCCGAGCAACTGTATGTAACGCGATTGCGGCACGCACGCACCGGCACGCACGCACGCACCGGCACGCACGCACCGGCACGCACGCACGCACGCACCGGCACGCACGCACGCACCGGCACGCACGCACGCACGCACCGGCACGCACGCACGCACCGGCACGCACGCACGCACCGGCACGCAAGCACGCACGCACGAACGCACACACGCGCAAGCGAACAAACGAACGATCGAACGAACGCACGCACGCACACACGAACACACGCACACACACGCGCACACACGCAAGCACGCACGCGCAATCAAGCACGCACGCATGCTTGCACGCACCGGCACGCTCGCACGCACGCACGCACGCACGCACGCACGTACATTACCTGTGTCGCTGTGAGTTCTTGGGCCCCTGAAAAAGGCGATGTACTGGAACAGGCCTCGCCACGGTTCGAATCGTATGCTGCGGCGTACTTCTCTTCAATGCTTCCAACAGTCTCCTAAAGAGGGAGTAAATGTCAGCGGCAATGCAACGTTAGGTGGACTACGGTATTCACACAGCGCAGGAACGAGGGACGGAATTACGTGAGTACATTACATGTACGTGCAAATCTACATACGGTACCATAGATACCGTAAACGGCAAAATGAGTCCTCCCATGGTAATTAGCCGCGCTACAATTAGCCCCCTCCCCTCCCTTGAGGGTCAACACGACTTCACAATTGAACTTCAAAACATTGCGCATTCAGAGGCGCATACATAGATACATAGATAGGGTAGCTGTTTCGTCTCTATACACCTGGAACGGGTTCAGTTCGCTACCTGGGTTTGAATGATGTACTTGGAGAACAGCTCAACGAGTGGATGCCCTTTCGAGAAGAGGAAGCCTCTCCACTGAGACGGCACGCCTTCCAACCTTCTCACAACGACACCGCAGTTGGCTGCAATGAAAGGAAATTTTGTGCGTGGCGCGTACCGTATCACGCAGGGACACAAGTACAAAGCGTCCGTAATATTGGTTGCGTGCGTCCATTCGCTCTTGGTTGATTACCTTCTGAGTGCCCACACGCACGCACGCAGGCACGCACGCACGCACGCACGCACGCACGCACCGGCACGCACGCACGCACGCACGCACGCACGCACGCACGCAGGCACGCACGCACGCACGCACGCACGCACGCACGCACGCACGCACGCACGCACGCACGCACGCACGCACGCCAGCACGCAAGCACGCACCGGCACGCACGCACGCTCGCACGCACGCACGCACGCACGCACGCACGCACGCACGCACGCACGCACGCACGCACGCACGCACGCACGCACCGGCACGCACGCACGCACGCACGCACGCACGCACGCACGCACGCACGCACGCACGCACGCACGCACGCACGCACGCACGCACGCACGCACGCACGCACGCACGCACGCACCGGCACGCACGCACGCACCGGCACGCACGCACGCACCGGCACGCACGCACGCACGCACGCACGCACGCACGCACGCACGCACGCACGCACGCACGCACGCACGCACCGGCACGCACGCACGCACGCACGCAGGCACGCACGCACGCACGCAGGCACGCACGCACGCACGCACGCACGCACGCACGCACGCACGCACGCACGCACGCACCGGCACGCACGCACGCACGCACGCACGCACGCACGCACGCACGCACGCACGCACGCACGCACGCACGCACGCACGCACGCACGCACCGGCACGCACGCACGTATACACCGTACCTCGTCTGGCCAACTCTAGCGCGTTCAGGAGAAACTCAGAGGCGACGGTTCCGCCTCGGGCGAGCAGAGGCAGAAGCGCCGACGTCTCCACAACCCTTCCGGGATTGCTTCTCAGCGCTTCCTTCAGCCGCGACAGCTGAGTGAGATCCTCGCCCGCTGTCATGACAGAATCGATGAGAAAGTCCGCTTCGATGGTAGTGACGTAGGCAAGGCCTCCCGATTCCAGCTGACTCGCCAGCGATGCGACATCCGTGAACGGTGGCAGCTCTAAAGCGCGGCGTTTGGGAGACAAGTGCAGTACACTCTGCACTGAACACCATACACAGGGACAGGATGAGTTGGAAAAAGTATCAAAAGTGGCACACTCGGGTGGTGTCTTTTTTAAATATCGTCTTTTTAATTACTATTACGTTTTTTTCAGAAACTTTTCAAAATCACCTCCGAACTTACAAGACCAAGTAGAGAACAATCTAAATGCATGGGGCGGGACGTAAGTAGGCACAGCAGGAGCACCGTGCATGATTTCATACTTTAAGCTTTTAAAACAATGAATGCTTCGAGGAGCATAAACCAGAGTACAACATGTACAATAAAACCATGTTCCGCATTCGACCGCATAACAGTTCAGGTCTGTTTTTCACAGGGGAATTCAGACATGTCGTCAGATGTCGCATGCAACCATCGTGAGTGGTTTTGACCAATCACCAATCGCCATGGCGGTGAAAACAGTTCATCACTTTTTCCACTAATGTACATATTTGTGCAATGGGCATCAAGTTGCAGTCAAACAGTGGGATAATGTCCCCGAAAGTGGCAAAAGGTAACCAATAAAGGAAAAGATGTTTTTCACCGAGAAAACCGAGAGCCATGTTTTTTTTCAAACCGTAATATAAAAAAACCGGTTGAAAAAATCTTAAGTGACAGACGCCGACAGATTGCAAACGCTTCCGTTCAATGTTCATCAGGTCTAGAAAAAGAAACATTCAATAGAAGAATGACGATTCACTTGCCTGTAGGGCTGAGGAGGAGGCGAGTGACGACCGAGCATTGAAACAGGCCCATGACCAAAGTCAGCAGCATTGAGATCGCCAGGAAAGTGGGTCGCACGACCAGCGATCGGCCCTGTTGTTCCATCAGATCAGTAGCTGTCTTGAAGCTGACGAGCTTCCAGGCTTGTCGCAGACTTTCCGTCCAGCTATCGCCGCGCCGGTGGCGCAACACGGCGGTTGCGCAGAAGATCAGAGCGAACATTGTGAGGAACAGTAGCGCAATTCGGGGGTAGAACGAGAAGCCGTTCCGACCGATCAGTCGCAGCGCGGCCGTCAGCAGATCGTCCCCGCCCCTGGCCGACAAAAACATCAACTCCAGTTCAAGCGAGAAGTAGGGGTAGTCGAACCGCCCAGCCCTATGGACACGTTGATCAACGCGCTAGTCGAACAGAAAAATACAAATGGATAATTGAATTTTATTAGATTAAACAAACACGGAATTTTAGTTTTGGGCGCCCGGGTTCAACAATAAAATTGTGCTGTCAGTTGCCAGTGAATTTTTCTGCAAGAGTGGCGCCCACCTAAACCCCTCGCTGGGTCAAAACGGCAATACCAAAAACGCTCAATCTTTAATCGTTGGCGGCTGTGTGACGTCAAAGTGTCCTGGCGCCGTTGTAGGCCCAGGTAGCGGTGGTCGTATCGATGGAACCGTTCCAAATGTGGGCCAGAAGGCCCGAGGGCCCATCGTTGGGTCCGCTGTCCAGCGATCCCCAGGGCACGTGCTCCAGCGGCACCAGCTGGTAGTCGAGGCCGGCTCGAGCCAGCAGCAAGCCCAGAATCTCGTTGTCCACCCCTGGCAAGGGACAGCCTTCCGTGGGCCGCAGCGTCCTCAGGCCGCACAGGGTCGTGTAGGGCTCGAAGACCTTGGCGCCCACGAGAACTGTGCGGTTGGGGACCAGCATGCCGCTCGTTTCCAGTCTGCAGCCGCTGCTGCTAAAGGCTGATTTACAATTTTGCTGTCTTCTGATCTGTTTCAGTCTTCGCTCTCTGGCAGATGGGAAGACCGAGATGGAGACCGAGACCAATGCGAAGACCGAGACGAACGTGAAGACCGTTAATTGTGAATCAGCCGTTAATTTGGTGCTTTACACGAACGGCATATCACTTCGGGGCAAGGGACACAACGTGTTGCCGACACCCCCCCCCCCCCCCCCTGCCCACATGTGTGGACGTCCTTGGTAAAATGGAACGACAGATGTTTGGCCGTGTGGTGTGGGACCGTCGGCTTCTTTGCTAAGCAAACAAGTCTGGGTTTGGTTTCAGAGCTCGATTCTGGCGTTACTCTGGCCGAGGGTAGGATGGAAAGGTGGTGGTGGGGGGGGGGGCGACTCGTTATGTCAACTGGTAAATGGCTTTGCAACAATTCTAAGAAGGCGCAATACTCGCGGGGATAAACTATTTCGCACCTGCGATCATTGGCTCTAAATCGGCCCATTATTCACAAGTAATGTAGATCGCAATGCGATCACAAGTAATCATCGCTGCAGGCGAAATTTTTTGCGATTTTCGACCAACTGTGGGCACATTTTTTTTTGCGGAAAAATAGGTTCGTTTGCGATTTTCGACCAACTGTGGGCAAATTTTTTTTGCGGAAAAATCGGTTCGCTGAACACGTTTCTTGTCCCACGGCCCCGCCTTTTCCCCCGTTTGCCCCCCCCCCCCTAGATTTTCAATTTCGGGAGGGGAAATTTCCCCTTTCCCACCACACTGGATCCGCCACTGCCTGCACAGGTGTCCGTCAGCAGTGATCTCGTCGTGCGTCAGCCCAGAAGAAGAGAGTCCTAAACTCTGAGAACAAGCGCCGTCGGACTGCGCGCGCCGTACGATGTGCAGGGTCTTTCGAGGAAGGTGTCTCCTCACCCAACTGTGATTGATTCCATCGTAAGTGCGAAATACACACACACACTCGTAGGGAAATCTGCCCTGCTGACGTCCCATGGCTCGAATTCATGGAGTGCCACTTTTCGGACGGGGTTGCGTTACGTCAAGAAGGTGTGCCGCGAATTTTGTACAAGCAGCGAAAAGACGCACGCAAGCGCTCTATAAGAGCTGGTTTGACGCACTCTCAGATCGCCCGCCAGACGTCGCTGCGAGGCTTCTCTCGCTGCACTGCGCCGAATATCGATTTCCCGACGCCGGTCGTAATGCGCGAGCGCTGGGTCGCACCCGTCCAAAAAATGACGCGCTTGCTCTGACTGTGTATTTAAGTGAACGAAGCAACTTGAACAAACGCCTGGTCCGATGGCAGAGGGTTATCCTCGAAAGCTGGGCTTCGGCTCAATCGCTGCTTTGCGGCAACTCTCGCCCTTCTGGGCAAACCGCGGCGTCAAAACCGCAACCGTACCCCTCAGCCACAAACTTGACCGGGTTATACTTTTGATACACTTGCTTTTTGTCCATTCTCCTCCTAAAAAGAGAAGGGATAGAGTGATCGTTCTAGGGTGCCTAAATTTGGTCACAAGATTTGCAGGTCAAATCTTGGTCCAATCGAGACGATTTTTGGTACCATTCGATTCGTCTTGACGTGAAATTGGGTGCATGGACCCTCTTTTTGGGGCTTTCCATTATAGTTTTTTGAGAAAATTCACAAAAACCGGTTTTGCTCGAAAACTAGTTTCATTGCATGATGTTGGCAATGTCGTGTGTGTGTGTGTGTGTGTGTGTGTGTGTGTGTGTGTGTGTGTGTGTGTGTGTGTGTGTGTGTGTGTGTGTGTAAAATTATCCCCTTTATCCAACCAAGGCCCAGGCACGACGACAGGACAGGTAGCGAGCACTGGCGGATCCAGGATTTTCTGACAGGGGGGGGCAAGCTCAAAATTTTTTTTCGGCTTAAATTTTAATTGGAGAGCTATATTTCGCGCGTTTGGCGCCGGAGCCCACTTTTCGCATATTTTTCAACACTTACAACAGGCAGTGATGCTACAAAACACACATTTTGCATTTTTGCGGTTCTTTAGGTTGTTTTTAGTAGAATACGTGAGACATTTTGTTCAAATTTTTCGAAATCGCGCCGCAGGCGAAAATTTTCAATGTTTAACTGCCTCATTCCTTAGAATTTCAAGGAATTTAGCATGAGTTGTGGCCAAAAAGTATGCACAAAAGCGCGCGCCGCAGGCGAAAATTTTGGTTTTCCAACCAACATCTGAGCATTATGTTATTGGGCGAAACAGTCACATTAGGTCAGCTTGCATCCCTTGCCCCCTTTACGTGCCTTACGTGCATCTCTACTTTGGATGGGCGAGCTGAACCAAAATATAGAGTCAAAACCTTAGTCCAAACGCAGTCGTCCATACACTACAGCGCCGCAGGCAAACATTTTCAGGTTATGAGAGTGTAAATCTATGGGAAATTGGCAAATATTAGTCCGATTCGTCCCTCTTCCCTCTCGTCTGGGCCCCTTCTGCCCCCTTTGCCTGCCCCCGCGACGTTCTCTGCCCCCAACGCCTGCCCTCAGCTCCTTCTCTGCCCGCAGCGCCTGCCCCCGCTGCCCCCCTTTGCCGACCACGACAGGTGGGGGCACGCCCCCCGCCCCCCCCCCTTTGGATCCGCTAGTGGTAGCGAGGCTGCTTGCGTGGGATATAGATAAGAGCTTGCACCGCCTATTAGGTATTCTGCCTGACTTGAACGTCAAGTCAACGCTACTGCCAACGACTACAGTTCAAAACAAGACATTTCAAAAAAAAGAAGAAAAAAAGACAAAAAAAAGACATACCTGTAACTGGGACGGGGGGTTTGGGCCCACTACTTTTCTAGACTCCACCCAGACCCCCCAACCCCCAGAATTTTTCCAAGGGATTTTCACCTTGTCAAAAACGATAAAAGTGAGGAAATGTTGGTGTTTTTCAGTGCTTTTCAGTGTTATATGACCAAAACACAGCTAAACAACACTTTAGAGCCGATTTTGAACCGTTTGACCAAAAAGTAGCAGTGTAATTAAAAAAGATAGTAGGCTACACATCCCACTTTTCGCTCCCGAGACCATACCTGTAAGGTCTGGAAGAGTGGGGGGGGGGGGGGGTAGACGGCACTTTTTGGCGGAGGGGGTGGCTGGAGCAAAAAGTGGGGGGGGGGTAGCTGGCCATTTTTTGAGTTATACAGGTACTTTTTGGTCAAAAAAGGGTGTAAATAGGGTCTAAATAGAGTTAATTAGCAGTTTTATGGTCATATAACACTGAAAAGCACTGAAACACACCAACATTTACTCACTTTTATGGTTTTAGACTGAGTGAAAATCCCTTGGGAAAATTCTGGGGGGGGGGGGTTGGGGAGGAGTTGGGTGGGGGTTGGAAAAATAGTGCGGGGCCCCCAACCCCCCCCCCCCCCCCAGTTACAGGTATGCCCGAGACCCCCCAAGAAATCGGCCATTTACCCCCCCCCCCCCCACAATCCGCCAGACCAGCTGACAGGTATGGTGTCGCAGCGCATTAAGCGGCAGAATAAATTATGTGCGCCATCTGGCCAAGAACCGGTACCATCACCGCCCACATTTCCTTCCACTTCCACTTCAATATAACGCACGCCGCTCTCGAACAGAAGAAGCGATTCTCACTGCTACCGTAATGTTTGAATAATTTTTTAGATGCAAAAATTCGTACGCCACGTCTAGTATTTACCCGATTACGGAGCGCGCACTGTGAGTGTGACTCAGATTTATTTGCGCACGGACCGCAATTGTCAGGCAGTGCTGCTGGGTGCTTGGTCAGCTTGCTAAGTTGCGTGCGAGCGGATGGCGACGGCGTTATTCGATCGATTACGGTAACTCGAGCTTGTTGATGGAGGTCCGTATGCGGCAAAGGAAGGCTTCATGCTACTGGGCCGTTAGCCGGCCTGTGTGCGTGTCCGTGGCCGCTTCAGAAGGCTAGATGCGGGGGGGGGGGAGGTCGCGCCTATTCACTATTGAGTCGGCGTACCGCCCTTGCCCCCACCTAACCAAACCAAACAAACACGGAGGCCACATTTCGCCCACTGTGCGCGCGCTCTGTCCTCTTGTGTGTAGACCTCCGCTCCTCACATCCCACTCTCTAGGTGGAGGCGAGTGTGCGTGCGTGCGTCCGTGTGTGCGTCGTCGCGGCCGACACACAACGCCTCTCTTCTACCAAGAGCGCGCGAAAATGTGGAACGCGCGCCGCCGCAGCGTCGTTGTTGGGAGGGCGAGGAGCCAGCAGTGAGTCGACAGACGGCGGAAGAGACTCCTGTCGGAGCAGGGAGTGACGAGGACGCGTAGCGCCTCCCGGCAGCGGATTGAGACGCTACTTGCACGCCCTCCATGGCACGCGTCCTCTTAAGATGGCCACTGGTCGCACTCGCAGCAGCGACCATGCTCATGGGCGAAGCGAGGGTTCAAGGTGACATATGAATGGTTGTGGTGGTGACTTGGCGATCGTTTCGTACCCATCTATCACTGCTCTTCTTTTCCCCATGGCGTGGTGGTCGGCTGTTCCCAGCAGTTGCGGATCCTCTGGGGTGCGGGGAATTCTCCTCCCGAAATAGGAAATCTAGGGGGGGGGGGGGCGGAGGGGGAGGGGGAGGGGGAGAATAAACCCGCCTAGCTGACGTAGGTTTCCGCATAAAATTGCTTGTAAGTGGTCGAAAACAGCAAAATTCTGCAAAATCCCTCCTCCTCGAAAAAAAATTCTGGATCCGCCACTGGTTGCCAGTTGAGGCTGCGTTTCTTTCAGGCGGCGGCTCCACGGTCGACGTGTTCGTCTGCTCCGAGTCCGCCCAGCAGCTCCAGTCGGCCACTCTCAGCTCCGTGGGCGTCTCCGGGCGCTTGGGAGTGTTTGCCAATGGCTCTTTGCCTTTGGTCGACTCGCTGGTCCAGTGTCACGTCGAGCTGGTCGCTTGCTCGGCCTGCAGAATCGTTGTGGACTGGTCCCACATGAAGGAACGCGCGATGGGGCCAGCTCTGAAGGACTCGTGGCAGAAGGACGGCTTCTTCGACAGTCACGACCAGTGCGGAAGCGCCTACGGACCCATGGGTCACGAAAGGGCGCCCGGGTTGGTGTTACTTAAGAAATGTGGTGACTTTGTGCAGTTCGGGCAAATTTCTTTGCGACTAATAGCCATGTAGTACACGCTGTTAAAGAGGAAAATTGAAGGGGTATAGGTAATTGCTGTCTTCTGAATTGGGGAGTGAGGATTCGAGGCAGATTTTTTGCGTCAGAGACCTTTCTAAAGAGCTGCTCGATCAATCGGGGTACTTTTGAGCAATTTCAAGTCGTTTTCTAGTCAAACTCGGAAAACTCCATTGGCTGGGCACGTAGGTGGCTGTACATACGGCCTTTTGTTGCGAGCGTCTTGACTTTTCAGCGACGTTTTGTGCGCTCGGATCGATCTGCTCGAGTACTCGGCGAACCCGAATCAGGGCAGGGCGGAGCCTTACGCCTATGTGCCCGTCTTGGAGCACTTGACCAAGGACAACTACACGTCCACGGCGTCGAAATTGGCCATTCGAGTCGCCTTCCAAAGACTTGCCGACGACAGAAGCCGACGCACCTTCCTGGAAACGCTGCTGCCTCTACGCTTTCGAGTCATTGGTGCGGTTTTGCCTGTCGCCTGTCTGTTGCCTCCGAACTGAAGATAATTAGCTGTCACTTTGGTCAATTAATGGAAGTCTGCACTGCATACTTGGCCATAATTGCGCCTAGGTTTTATAAGGACCGTTGACTTGTGCCACGCGATTCAGACAACGTTAGGGGAGCCAGCCCCCGGGATCGAGCTGACTGGGCTCACTAGCAGCGGTCAATTATGTGTGATCAGACTGAGAGGCCTCGCGATCATAGAAGCTGCACACAACACACACACACGCGCGCGCACGCACACACACGCACGCACACACACACACACACACACACACACACACACACACACACACACACACACACACACACACACACACACACACACACACACACACACACACACACACACACACACACACACACACACACACACACACACACACACACACACACACACAATCACACACATACACACAAATTCAGACAACGTCGAGGTGTTGGTGGGCTCGCATCGGGATTCGGGTCGCCGAGACGGCTCGATCCTCAGTCCCCGCTACCCGGACTTTTATCCGGCCGGCGTCCGCGTCAACTACACGCTCGTGAACGAGGAGCCGATGGGCGTGGTGCGGCTCGCCTTCGACGACTGCCACCTGCACGCGCTCTCGAACCTCAAGGTGCCTGTGCGTGCGTGTGTGTGTGTGTGTGCGTGCCTGTGCGTGCGTGTGAGTGAGTGCGTGCGGGCGTGCGGGCGTGCCGATGCGTGCGTGCGTGCGTGCGCGTGCTCGTGCGCGTGCGTGCGTCCGTTCGCATGTACGTGCGTGCGTCCCATGAGAAACGCTGCTGCTTCCAGATTCTCGACTCGGACGACAAGACGGTGCTGCTGAACACGGAGACGCAGTCGCGGGGTCTGATCCACCATCGACCCGTCGCGCTCCAGTCGCGTGGCCAGCGGATGACGGTGCTGTTCGCGGCCGGCCACTATTCCGAAGAGATTGGTTTCAAAGCGCAGCTCCAGTTCCAAGGACCCAGACGCTGGGTGGACAGGCCCTCCCACAAGGGTCGGTGCGGGCGGGCGTGCCGTTGCGTACGTGCGTGCCGGTGCATGCGTGCCGGTGCGTGCGTGCCGGTGCGTGCGTGCGTGCGTGCCGGTGCGTGCGTGCCTGCGTGCGTGCGCGCGTGCGTGCGTGCCGGTTTGTGCGTGCTGGTGCGTGCGTGCGTGCGTGCGTGCCGGTGCCTGCGTGCGTGCATGCGTGCCGGTGCGTGCGTGCGTGCATGCGTGCCGGTGCGTATGTGCGTGCCCGGTTCGTGCGTGCGTTTTTTTGTGTGGTTGTTTTTAATTCGTCTGATCAGCGCGTCTCTTCAGATTGTGACCGTCTGCTGCTCGACTACGGCGGTCACATCGACATGGTGACCGCGTCGGTGGCCACCGACGCCTACGTCGACTGCGTCTGGCTTATCGGCGTCCCCGCGTCCGATCCGCCCTTTTTCGAGTCGGTCTACGTCAAGGTGCGCGTCTCTGCGTGTTGTTGTTGGACGACTTGGGGCGACGCTAGGTGGTCGTCAATGGCCCATATAGCATACCCGTCTATCTCCATGACGCCTTCCCGTCTAGAGCTGCAGAAATGGTCAAAGACATTTGGAAGAACGCCATCTGTAATCTAGTGCAGCGATGGCACGAGAAACTCTATTGAGAGGGAAGTCCTCGATCTAGTGGCTCCATCAAGAATCGAACCCAGCAGCGTGCGCGCAAGAGGCCGATCCTCTACCCCTTGGCCATACGCCGCCCTGGCACTTCTCCGCTTACACTAGGCTCGTGGTCGGCCGTTCGGAGTCTAAACAATCACCCAAACAATAGGTGGAGAACTTCGACGTGCGCACGCACGGCAAGCGGCTGAAGATGGAGATTCGCGAAGGCAAATGGTCTGGCGGCCAGCTCGCCTTGCTGCTGGAGGGACCGACCAGCAAAGAGGCGCTGGCCAAGGTCCAGTCGCTGGAAGGCTTCCGCACTGCGCTCAGGTGGGTCAATCAATCAATCATTGCTTTATTGATGTAGCACCGACCGACACACTACATTCTACAGGGACGGTAGACCAATGCACGAGGTACGAAAGAGCGATTCATCATAAGTAACACTGTATCAGTATGTTATTGACGGCGTTCTCCCGCGAGGGATGGTGGACCGCGCGGATTTCGGGCCGAAGCCCCGAGCCGTCCTATACAGTGGGCAATGAGAGCGTTCATCCTTCAGCCCAGGGGATTTGTAACTCAGTGACCTCGGTGGAAGGGAGTCGAACCCCCGACCACGAGCGCGCGGAGCGCGACGCCTTACCACTGAGCTACCCGCTCTCGGTCGGTCACTGTGTTTCTGTGCAGCTCTTCGGTGCCCACAGGTAAGATCTTGTCGAAGAGTTTTCGGCGGCCCCAATTAAAAACGTTCCTCAGTTCATCATAGGCCAGCGTATGGCGTAGTGGTAGAGAATCGGCCTCTTGCGCGCACGGTCCTGGGTTCGATTCTCTATGGATCCACTGCGAGTCTTTCCCTATCCATGGAATTTTTCGTAGCGTCCCTGCCACTGGCGGATCCAGGATTTTCTGACAGGAGGGGGCAGGGTCACAAAATTTTTCCCGCAATTTTTCTATTGGAGAGCCATATTTCGCACGTTTGGCGCAACAGGCGTGTTTTTCGAACTTTGCAGCATTTGAAGCAAGCAGTTGCGCAGCAGGCGCACATTTTTGCATATGTATGATGTTATGCGAAAACTTGTGACTTTTTGGCGCCGCAGGCGCGCAGGCGAAAATTTTGAATTTTCAACGTTCTTCAGAGCATTTTTTAATCCAAAATTGGGCGAAACTGTCAGATTTGGTCAGCTTGCCTCCCTTACGCCCCTTTACGTGACTTGAATAGCAAGACCCTCCATATTGCCCTACCTTGGATGGACGCCTGCCATAAAAGATACGTCCCTTACTCCAAACGGAGTCGTTCACCCACACACTACAGCGCCGCAGGCAAAAATTTTCGGCTGATGTGTGCGTTAATCAAGGGAAACAGCAGAACATTAGTTCGATTCGCCCTTTTGTTCCCTGCGCCTGCCCCCCTTGCCCCCCTTTGAAGACAACGACAGGTGGGGGCACGCCCCCCTGCCCCCGGCTTTGGATCCGCTAGTGGTCCCTGCCCTAGATTACAGATGGCGTGCTTCCGACTGTCTTGGGCTATTTATGCGTGTCTAGATTGTACGATTCGCGGCGAGGCGTCTGAAACTGCCAACAGCGTTGCACAATGCATACAATAGGGTTCACAACAGTTCACACTTTTCATTTTTTTCTCTGATTCGCCTGTCGGAGCCAGCAGCAGCGCCCTTTTTGCAGCAGACGCCGTAGGACGGCGCGCCACTACCCGCCCGGCTTCTACATTCGTCTGCGCGGCTATCTGGCCGCCGGCAGCGCTCTGTCCATCAGCTATGCGCAGTTCTACGGCTGGGGCCAACCTCGCTGCCGAAATTCGGCCGACTTTCACTGCTTCAACGGCAGGTTCGTGCACGTGACGGTGCGTGCGTGCGTGCGTGCGGGTGCGTGCGTGCATGCGGGCCGGTGCGTGCGTGCGTGCGTGCGTGCGCGCGTGTTTTGCAGTTGTTGCTGCCTTCATTTCCTCTAGAATTCCAATGTTACTCTATATAGAATTCCTATAGAATTCCACCAGTGTGTAGTTTGCTCAGCAAAGCAAATGATGGTGCGTGTGTCTTCCAGATGCATCAACAGCGCCCTTCTGTGCAACGGCCACGACCATTGCGCCGACTATTCGGACGAGAAAACCGAGATCTGTCCCTCGGGTATTTTTTTTTTGAATTTTTTTGAATTTGTGTGTACGATTTAATTTATAAAACAAAAGTACTGTTTAGGCCCGAGACACGGCCGGACCGGCGGCGGCCTAGTGGTCGCGCAGCACAACAGCTACGGGCCGTTCGGTTTCGCAAATATCATCTTTTTCACGAGCGGGCTGATTCTCTTCGTTTTAGGTTCGCACGCACCGGCACGCACGCACGAACGCACCGGCACGCACGCACCGGCACGCACGCACCGGCACGCGCGCACACATGCACGCACGCACCGGCACGCACGCACGCACTGGCACGCACGCACACACCGGCACGCACCGGCACGCAGAAGTCGGCAAAGGTTCGCCCACCCTTTCAGTCCTGTTGATGGCGGTGTTGATCGTGGGCCGTCTGTACCGTCAGCGGCTCGTCGGCCGCCTTGCCGACAGGCGGCAGCACCAACAGCAGCACGAGATGGGCGTGGCCTCGACCGAGGCCAGCGGCCGCTATCCGACCAATCAGAGCACGCTCTCGGACTCGAGCACCACGCTCGGCCAATTGGGCACGGGTGGGAAATTTGAAATTTAAAATTTCAAAAAAATGACATGAGTGCAGACATGGCGGGAATTCGGCACCCGTCTGCCTCGGCCGCCGCCGCGACCATTCAGCGCATCGGCGACCGCCGCTTCTTTCTCATGCAGGACCGACAGGCGGGAGGCGTTTAATTGTTCAATTTTTTTTGCGAATTCTCTCGAATTCAATTTTCAGATGGCCATTCTCGAGGCGCCGCCCAGCTACGACGACGCGCTCAAGCACTCGACGGTGCCGCCGTCGCGTCAGCAACAGCTAGAGCAACAGCAGAGCGCTTCGACAGCGCAGCCGTTGCTGTCGCCGCCTGTCGACAGCCGCCTGTCGACGGTCGTCAGCGAGGCGGCTGTCGATGACGACGCAGAAGTCGGCGCGGCGGAGCCGCCGTCCGCCGCCGACGGAATCGTCGTGCTGCGCGTCGGCGGCGTCGACAACCGCGCCTACGTCGAGACTGACGCCGAGGTCTCTCGTCGGCTGTCGCCTCGGCACGGACGTTGTTGTTGTTGTTGGATTAGGGGCAACGCTAGGAGGCAGGCCGTCAATGGCCCTTAGAGCAGACATACATACCCACCTCCATGACGCCTTCCCGTCTAGAGCCGCACAATTAGTCAACTCAATGACTTTCGGATCTGTAATCTAGGGCAGCGACGGCACGAGAAAATCCATTGAGACGGAAGTCCTCGATCTAGTGGCTCCATCATTCAAGAATCGAACGCCGGACCTTGCGCGCAATAGGCCGATTCTCTACCACTAGGACATCCGTTGCCCTGTTGACTCGACACCGACGTTTCTTCGACAACCTGTCCCTGTGCCGCCTTCAGGTCTGTCGGCCGTCGACGAGCCGGCAGTCCGCTGCGGTAGCGGCGACGGCGACTGACTCGCGCGACCGCCGCAGTCGGAGTCCCAGTCGTAGCTCGCGCTCATCAGCCACCGTCTCGTCGTCGAGGTCGACGTCGTCGGCGCCGACCTCGTCCGCGTCGCCGTCGCCGACGAGGGAGTCGGCAGCGGCGGTGGCTCGACAGGAGAAGAAGACGCGTCAGGTCGGCCTTCTGGGCTGGGCCAAGCACAAGGTCGGAGGCTCGCGGCGTCAGCTCAGGACGCCAGTGCCGCCGCCGCCGATGGCCGACAGCTCGCACCACCAACAGCAGGCGTCCACATCCACTGACCGCCTTTAATCTCGACCTTTCTATCGACTTTTTTGGGATAATCCGCCTGTTGCGTTCACTTTCGACTGTGCGTGTACACTGTCGCTCGGTCGCGTAGTCGGAGTCGGAAAGGAAATCGTGTGCGCGCCCTACCGTAGTGGCGGCGGCTCAATTAGCGCCTAAACCATTCCCGCCGGCTGTCTGGCGCGGCCGCTTCGTCGTGTGGCACGCTCAAGTGTGCCGGGGCGTGGCCTGCCGACGACGACGACGTCGGTCGGCCGCGGCGCGTTCTCTTGCGTGTCGGAGACGTCCGACGGCCGCCGCCGGCGCGGGCGCTCTCCGCCGACGCCGCGCCGTTTCAAAACATGGCCGGGCCGCCAGCGACACCGTTTTCAGCAGCGTTTTTTCACCCGCCGTCCCGCGTCGTCGCTTCTCTTCTCTCTGTCGAGCAGCGCAGGCAGCAGGGTCGTTCAGGTGTCGTCACTCGAACGAGCATGGCCCAGACGTCGGCTGCCGTGGCCGCCGCGAACGGTCGCCTGCCGGTGGTGGACGAGGGCGCTGGCGCCGAGCTGCCGACAGCCGTCAAGTCGCTCGTCAGCGCCGACTACCTGACGAACGGCGAGGAAGACGACTCTTGGTTCGCGCCTCGCCGGCTGTCGACCGGCCTAGCGACATCGAACGTTTGCAGCGAGAGCAGCGACGTGGGCGAGAGCGCGGCGTCGACCGCCGCTGCCGACGCCGCCGACGGCGCGCCCTCTTCGCCCTCGAAAAAGAAGTTCAAACTCGAAGACGGCACCGAGATCAGCGGTTCGAATTTTTCTTGGCGCGCTGCCAACTAACTCCGCACGGCCGAGCCTTTGCAGAGGAGCAGATCCTGGCGCGGACACTGCCCGACTACTTGGCGCCAAATCTCGACATCGTCTTCGTAAGTAACACAGCCTAAAAGGTGAATTTTAGGTCGCACACAAAGGCCCAACTTCCAGATCGGTATCAACCCTGGTTACGTCGCCGCCCGCACCGGCAAGTACTACCACGGGAGCGGAAATCATTTCTGTGCGTTTCTATCACTACTATCATCCTAATCATTTACACCTCTATTATTAACAACATCACTGCTGCGCTATTATTATGCGCAATGAGAGTGCGCACATGCCATAACCAGCAGGGCAATTCATGGAGTGGCGTCGTCGCACTTTCGAACCTAACAACACGTAGCTAGTACAGCCAATTAGGCTTCTATGGCTCTAAGGAATTTCCATGCTGCCTGAAGAATTGTAACTGGCAGCACAGCTTTCATTTACTAAGTGCTGCACTGGTAACTGTGGGGGGGGGACTTTATTGTGGCAAATATCCCCTCCCCCAAGAAATTTTTACTTCTACCAACCAGTCTAAAACGATACGTGAGTAAAGATAGCCATGTTTCGCTTTACTGTTTCGTGATTTATGACGACAGAGCAGCCGTTTATATTGTTGGTGTGTGTGGGGAGTATTTATGTCCAACGAAAGTTGCCTGTACAAATATGCCCAGTCGTGCGTGACGTTCAGTTGCCAAAGGTGTGCTCCTCATTGCGCTAAGACGTTCTACTTTGCACTGCAAATGCCAGAGCTAGTTACCACTCTCACCCCTTTCCCAATGGACCCATAGTAGCATGGTCCAAGTCATACCTGTAACCGGGAATTGGACTCTGGTGGGGGAGAGTTCGAGCACTTTCTGGGGGTGGTGGTGTGAGGGGTGAAAATCTAGGAGGGGTCGGAGAAGGAAAAAATAGGCACTTGTGCCGATTTTTAGTCAAAAATACGTAAAAACCCTAAATATGCACCTTTCAAAATTTCTGGGGCAGGGTGTTGTTTGTGTGGGGCTTCGCACAAACCTGGAGGGGTGGGGGTGTGGGTAGGGTCAAAATCAGCGCCTGGGGGAGGGAACCCCCAACCCCCCCCCAGTTACAGGTATGGTCTAAGTGTGTTGTGACTAATTCACTTAGGTGATGTACGGGGCCTCAGTTGCACATAGATGTCGGTTTTGGTCTGAAGCCAGGGGGTGGTCGTCGTGCCAAAAAATCAGGATGGCTTAGACCAGTGGGTGAACCGCCTACACCCCTGACCCCACCTCTGCGGTTGCAGGGAAGTGCCTTCACATGTCGGGCCTCGTGTCTGAGGAGCTGTCGAGCAAGGACGACTTTCGCATGCCCGACTTCGGCATTGGCTTCACCAACGTTGTTGAGCGGACCACCCGGGGACTCTCGGACCTCAGCGCGTGAGTCGACACGAAACACGACCTTTTTCGATGGCCTGGCATGGCCACACACACACACACACACACACACACACACACACACACACACACAGACACACACACACTGCAAGCTGAAAATGCCTAAAACAATCGCAAATTAATTAGTGAGTACCAAATTTTGTTGTTACATAATTTCTGTCTGACCGAGCTAATTCTTGTTTCGGGGCTTATTTGTAGGCAAGAATTAGCTCCCCACAGTAAATAACGCTATTTACAGCCTATTTTAACGCATTTTTGACCAAACAGTTCCTATTTAGACACTATTTAGGTACATTTTTCCCCTTGTGGGAATCTGTGTGCCCCCCCCCCCAGAAGGGTCTCAGACCCTCCCACCCACTTCAAAAACCCAGTTACATGTATGGGTTGGTGGGGCGGATCGTCTGGAACGTCTTGGGATAGGGTCCGACGGTGGGGTCCCTGATGGGCATGTGTGCTGTGAACAAACCTTATAGGCTGGACCGCCGCTATGATGAAATTGAAATGGGCAGACCCCCCCCCCAGTCCGCTTTCGCTCAACAGTGGAATCGATGTCCCTCTGTGGGTTCATTAGTAATGCGGGGCGGCTCAAGCGCACCCAAGTGTTGCGTCGACATGCTGAACGTGTCGTGTTTTTTGTTGTTGTTGTTGTTGGAGTAGGGGCAACGCTACGAGGCCGTCAATGGCCCATATAGCATACCCTTCTCCATGACGCCTTCCCGTCTAGAGCTGCAGAAATGGTGAAAGACATGCGGAAGAACGCCATCTGTAATCTAGGGCAGCGACCATCGAAAGGGAAGTCTTCGATCTAGTGGCTGCATCAAGAATCGAACCCAGAACCGTGCGCGTAAGAGGCCGTTTCTCTAGCACTAGGCCATGAGCTGCCCGACGAGTAGTGCACACGCCCCCACATAAACGGGTATGGCCCATGTTCAGCCAAGAGATCAAAGCGGGCAGCGCGGTCCTCTTCGAGAAGCTCAAAGAATTCAAGCCTCGTATAGCCGTCTTCAATGGCAAAGGTTGTTGCTATTGCGTGTGCAAATACAGTGCAAATGAGGACGTGGTTGGTGTATCCTCCTAGAAACTCACCTTCCTGCCCCCCCCCCCCCATCCAATCCAGACTGAAAAGTGGGACAGCGTACTTTGACCAAACCTGTTTTAAATGTTGGGCACGCTACCTCCCCTCTTTTCCCTCCCTCTTCTATCCAGCTACGTGCAACTGTCCCCCCCCCACAACTGTCCCCCCTCCCTCCCCACTGGGTGAACTCTGTACGCGATATAGAAGCCACTTTTGCTCGTTGTAACAGCGATGTAAGCTACATAGTTGCAGTACACGCCAATTTTGGTCATCTGGAGAGCAGAATGCGATGCTCGGCTATTTTGGGTTGGGGGGGGCACTCGCCGCATTCGCACCCCCCCCCCCCCCCCCGACATAACCTTGCTTGCCTTCCTTCTCCAGGCACCGAATGAATGGGCCATCGTGTCGCTTCTCTTGCAGAGATCTACCGGATCTTCAGCGGCCGCAAGGACTTTCAGTTCGGCAAGCAGCCCCAGCCTCTGGTGGAGTGGTCCGACGGCGAGGGGGGCAAGGGGGCCACCTGGCTCTTCGTCATGCCCTCCTCGTCGGCGCGCTGCGCGCAGCTGCCGAGGGCGGTGGACAAGCTGCCCTACTTCGTGGCGCTGCGCAAACTGCGGGACTTTCTGCGCGGCGACGTGGAGAGCCTGGACGAGAGGGAGGTCGTCTTTGAGGCGGACCTCTCGCCGGCCAAGCGCAAGCGGCCCTCGGGAGACGTGGGAGAGGGCGAGGACGCGGATGAAACCGGTTTGGACGAGGATGGAACTGGTGTCGACGATGCGAAAGCGGAGGAAGCGAAGCGGAGGCTCTTTGGCGAGCAGGGTGAGTAGGAAGACGTCCGTGTAACGACGATACTCGGCAAAACTTACTGTACAGGCGCGTACCTTGTAGCTGGGTGCACGCGGTGTCACCGGAATGATTTAAAATACGAACATTTTCATTTGACCCTGTTTAGACAAAAGCTACTCTTTTAAGGCAGTTGCGATGCAAAATTTCAATTCTGGGCATCAACCTCCCCCCCCCCCCCTTGTAAACGCCATTCGGCTTGTACAAGTATGGTGGTGCCTCGATATTCAGTTTCTCTAATTTATGAAGGAAAACGGCAAGCTAAATTTCTTTAGCGTCTGAGAGAATGCCGTACAAATATCGGTCTGGTAGCGCCACCGCAAAGCCTATAAATCTAGCTCTGCCTTTAGACGATGACGCCCTGGTGGCTGCTGACTCGAACGGAGCCGCCGGCACCCCGACAGGACCTGCTGCCGACGCCGCGGACATGGAGAATCTCGGATTCGATGCGGCCAGCAGCGGCGGCGTCGTCAGCGACACTGCTCGGACGATGGAAGAGCAGCAGAAGACTTCCACCTCGGCGAATGTGCCGCCGCCACCGAGCAGCAACGGTCCCAAGAGCGAGCCTCTCGACGACGCCGCGGTCGGCCCGTCGCCCCAGAACGACGAGCAGAAGAGGGCGATGGCCAGTGTCAAAAGTTCGCCGCCGGTCGAAGGCGGCGGCTCGACTGACCTGTCTCCTTTGGGCATGGGGACAGCGACAGCGACGCCGATGTCGGAACCCAAACCGGAGCCGGTCAGCGCCGTGCAGGCTGCCCACGACCTCGTCGGGGCGCACATCGCCGAGTGCGTGGCCCAGGTGGTGCAGCGCTGCAAGGACGGCACTCAGGAGTTCCCCGCCCACTACATTCGGCCGTCCACGCCGCCCACCAAGAGGGAGCCCCCTCCGCCACCGCCTCCGCAGCCCGTGCGCCACCCCCAGCCCAAGAAGGCGGCCGAGCCCGCTGCCCCGGCGCCGGCGATGCAGCAGCAGCAGCAGCAGCTGGCGTCGGTGGCCAACCAGCTGCTGGCCGCCCAGGTGCTCAATCCCATGTACCAGGCGGTGACGAGTCGCGCCTCCGGCGGCCAGGCGGCCAACCCGCTCGACTACCTCAGTCTGCAGCAGTATCTAGGAGGCGGCGGCACTGGCCAACAGTCGCAACAGCAGCAGCAGCAACAACAGCAGGGGCTGCAGCAGCCCCAGCAGCAGGCGTACGGCCTGCAGCAGGCGGCGCACATGCGTCAGCAGCCGCAACAGCAGCAGCAAGGGCTAGCTCCACAGCAGCAGGCCGGGACGCAATGGAACGAGCTCTACGTCCAGTACTTCCAGCAGCAGCAGCAACAACAACAGCAGCAGCAGCAGCAGCAAACCCAAGTGCAGCAACAGCAGCTGCAGCAACAACCACAACAGCAACAGCAAGATCTGTACGGTGCCAACAACGCTGCTTACCTGAACTTTCCCAACTATGGTAACTCTCAACAGCCGGGCAGTGGCTTCTGATGCGCCGTCATCGTCGACTACTTACACCACCAGTCTGGGACCCTCTGGATTTCCGAGCGTGATCTCCTCCTCCTCCTCCGTCGACGCAGCAGCAACGGCACGCACTCTGCTGCAGTGTCGCGTTGCACGTCTGCATGTCCAAATCTCTCGAAGCCAGTCTGGCGTGGCCTGGCAGTGGGACGATTTGGGCGATTCGTCATCCGCGACGGATGGCCAAGAACGTGTGCTTCCACCCGCCTACTCATGCACTAGCGTCTCCTTTTAGTCTTCGCAGCGGGAGGGAAAAGGCGCTGGGGTGCCCTCTGATTGTGCAGTGTCCGAACCTTGGACTCGCTGCGATCGCTTGCTTCTTCTTTTGCTCGTGTGTTGGCAGATGGCGTTTCCTTCTTACCGGCCAGCTCCCGTCCCCCCCCCCGTCAGTTCTGCCGCGCGCGTGCTCGAGTTGTACACGACGAGAGTGCAGCGGGCCTTCATGGCCTGTGCTACGCTCTCGCGATGGAATTAGTGGTGGTTCTCAGGAATCCTTGTGTTCGGGCGTGTGTTGCTGCACGTGCTGTTGGGGACAACGCCACGCGCCAAGCCAACCAGGGAAAGAGCGCGAGGAGAGAGAGGCGCGTGCGTCCTCCGCTAGTCGTCGCTCTTGGTGTAGCTGCAGCGGTGGTGGCGCGCGCGCCCTGGCCCTTGGTTGTGTTGGCTGCGGCCCCCCATACCTGTAACCGGGTCTGGAAGAGTGGGGGGGGGGGTGGCGGGCGGCTGTCTGGAGCAATAAAGGGGTAGCTGACCAGTTTGTGCCCCCCCCCCAGGTGCAGGTATGGGCGGTGCTGCGCGCGACACACCCACACACCGTTGCGTGGACGTTGCACGTTTTAGCCGTCGTTGTGGTTACCCTTGTGCACCCCGCAAATGATTGGTCGTCTGAAAGTCCCCTCACAGCTCGCGCTGTATCAGTGTTCAGTGTGTAGAGTCGTGTACTACCGCCGCCCCCGCCGCCGCGAGGGTCAGTCAACGCGCTCCCCCACCCCCCAAACTCCCGTAAAATCTGTGTAGTGGCAGCATAATGGCGTCAGTCGCGCGCCCAGCCACCTCGGCGCGTGCAGTGCGTGCGTGCGTGCGTGCCAGCGCCGCGAACCGCGCCCGTGCGACATGGTTGGTCTTGTGCTAATAAACCGTTGGAATTGGAAAATGGCAGTCACCTACCAGCATGGATGGACCTAGCTGATGGCAGTGCGTGCCTGCGTGAAGATACGAACGTGTGCTTTAATAACAACAAAGACTCAAATTGAGTCTTGCAAAAAATTGACTCACTGACTCAAAGCATGAGAATGTGTTGGTGCAATCTTCTCACATGCCTATGGGGCCCTCAGGGGGGGGGGGGGGTTGTCTCAAGAAAGGGTTTCTGCGGCGAAATTGCAGTGCAGAGCCAGAACCTTTTGGTCAGAATACGGCATGACCAATTGATACTTTTTGGCCAACATTCTGAGTAACTGAATCTTTTCTTTGAGATGGAGGAAGAAGGTTTTGCGTTTGAGGTTGGGAATAGCTCAGAGAGAACAGTCTGGGTTGTGGGTCATTAGGTTTTATGAATAAATAGGGGGTGGCAGTGCCCCCCCCCCAACCGTACATGTAACTGGGGGTGGGGGCTACCGACCCACCCCCCAATCGGAAGTTTGCCCCAGCCCCCCCCCCCCCCTGTGAATTTTTCCAAAAACTGTAGACTTGTCTACAATTGCAAAAAGTAGTGTATTTTCCGTTTTTTCAGTGTTTTTTTTTTCACCCTAACACAGCTAAATTACGCTATTTATAGCCTATTTTGATCCATTTTGACGAAAAAGTGCCACTTTGATCATTTTTCCCTTCCCATTCATAATGGCGTGCCCCCCACGCCCCCCCCCCCCCCAGAACGGCTCCGACCCTCCCCCCACTTAAAAAAAAACCTGTTACATCTATGCCCCCAACCCCTGCTGCGTGGTACATTTGGGCTCGAACAACAAACAACATGACTACCGCCTACTAACTGAAATTCATCAGCATTTGCAGCTTTCTTCGTCGCATAGACTTTAGTCAAATCCGAAATCGCGTGGCAAAAAGTGCGCGTGCGTGCGTTCGTGTGCTGGCGCCGTCAGCCGACTTCCAGTTTTTGAAGGCTTGGTTGGGTCTTGACTTGTCCTCTGCCTGTGCGAGATGTCCCTGAAGCAGCAGCTGAAGAGCACGCTGGACGAGATGGAGGTGCTCGCGAGACTGCTCGTCGACCGCTCCTCCGCCGCCCCCGCTGCCGAAGGCGCCGGCGCCGACATCGAGGAGCTGGCGGACCTCTTTGAGCACAAGAGGAACCATTTCGACGCGCTCGCCGACCAGAGTACGTTGTTGTTGTTGTTGGATTAGGGGCAACGGTAGGAGGCCGTCCGTCACTGGCTCTTATGGAACGTCCATCTCCATGACGCCTTCCCGTCGTTCATGCCCATGACCATGAGGTTCATGACCGGAGTGCGTGCGTGACCAGGAGCAGCGAGTGGCCTAGTAGTGGTAGAGAATCGGCCTCTTGCGCGTACGGTTCTGGGTCCGGTTCTTGATGGAGCCACTAGATTGAGGACTTCCCTTTCGATGGATTTTCTCGCGCTGTCGCTGCCCTCGATTGCAGGTGGCGTACGTCCGAGTGTCTGTGACTAGATTATTAGGCTGCTGCTTTAGACAGGGAGGCGTCGTGGAGATAGTCTGGCTCTTGGCCCATTGACGGCCTTGTAGCGTTGCCGGTAATCCAACAACAGCTTGCATGAGTGAGCGAGTGCGACGTGTGTCTGTCATACATGTAACCGGGTTTTTGAAGGGGGGGGGGGTCGGAGACCATTCTTGGGGGGGGGGTAAGCTGATTTGAAGAGGGAGGGGGGGTGTCAGAGGGTAAAAAAGTGTACCAAAATAGTGTCTAAATAGGCACTTTTGGGTCAAAAATAGGCTATAAATAGTGTTATTTAGCTGTTTTATGGTGAAAAAACACTGAAAAAGACGAAAAATACACCACTTTTTACAGTTGTAGACAAGTTGGAAAACTTTCAAAAAATTCTGGGGAGGGGGCGGAGGGTTGGGGGGGGGGGAGGCTGGGGAGGGATAAAATTCCGAGTGGGTGGGTGGCAACCCCCCCCCTCCAGTTACATGTATGGTGTCAGTCTTCAACGAGGGGCTTTGGTTCAGCCGAGGAGTACGCGGCGCGTCAGGCGGAGCTGTCGCGACTGGAAGCGGCCAACGCGGCGGCCGACAAGCACGTCGAGGCGCTGCAGACCTCTCTCAAGCGGGCCGAGATCACGCTTGTGCGCGCCATTTTGTTTTCGTCAGTTTTTCGAAAAATTTCGAAATTTCAAAAAATTTCAGCTCAACAGCATCTTCCAGGCGAACGAGAAGCTGAAGCTGATCAAGGAGGCCGCCCAGAGGCCGGTCACCGCGCACGAGCTGATCCACTACGCGCACCGCATCAGCAAGAATTACTCGGTCGCCGCGCCTCTGGAGTGGAAGAACGGTTCTAATTGGTTAATTACTGCGCCCTGGCTCGACGAGTTCGAGCGGTTGCAGGCGACCCCGAGCGCGCCTATCCTTCCGAGGCGGAGATGCGACGCGGCGCTCTGCAGGCCTTCCACGTGCAGCAGATGCAGCAGCAGCAGCACCAACAGCAGCTCAAGAGTCAGCAGCAGCAGCAGCAGCTCATGAGTCATCTGCACCAACAGCAGCCCCAGGCGTCCGTGGGCGCCTTCCAGCCCCGCACGCCCCCGGCCGCCTACGGGCCGCCGCGGCCCGTGGGCGGCCCTGGCCCTCCGGCCGGCGCTGGCTACCCCGCGGCCTTTCAGAGGGCTCCCCACGGTCGGCGAGGAGACATTCAAATTTCTTCGGAGAAATTTGAGTCCCGAGAATGACCATTGGGATGAGTTCAGGCCCGTCGCCGTTGGTGGGCTCGCCGCCCTACCCTCCAGCCGGTGCCCGTATGGCCGCGGGCCGGGCGCCCTGGCTGGCCGGGGCCGGCCAGCGCCTCGTCGGAGCCAGGCCCGTCAGCACACCCCAGCAGTTGCACCAACTGTCGCAACAGCAGCAGCAGCAGCACTTTCAACAGCAGCAGCCGCCACCAGCAGCCCAACACCACCCACAAGTCAAGCGAGAATCACAAGTGGACAAGGTGGAGACCATGAGTAGCGATTCCAGTTCCAGTTCCTCCAGTGGCAGTCCCCAGAACTGAGTGTTGGGCGCAGCTCGTTGTTGTGAGCAAAGGCGGAACTTTTTCAACAACAAAAAGGGAACGAAACACAACACAACACAAAGAACAATTGAGAATTCCGAGAATAAGCAAAACAAAGTAACTTTTCGGCTCCTAACGGTCGTCAAAGTGAAGTTCGCTCGCCCTATCGCAGGTCCACGCCCTCATAAAGCCAACAACAACTCTGGATGCAGACTGGAAAATTTCTTTTGTAAACACTCAAATTCACAATTCCTCTTTTTCATCATTTAAATGTTCGCCTTCATCGTCGTCTGATGTCTCGTCGTCGTCATCGTCGGACGACCCATTTGTTTGCTGCGCGGAATTTTTCGACTTTTCATTGTTTTCATTAGTTTCATCGGTTTTGTTTTCGGCATTTTTCTCTCCATTTGCCGTGGAATCGGCAGGTGCTTGTTGGGGCACGTCCTTGAACCGCTCGTCCATTTGTTCTTGCATCTTCTTGGCGGCGGCTGAATCACCCAGATTTCGAGTAAGTGCGTGCGTGCGCGCGTGTGCGTCGGTGTCAGGTCAGGCTTCGGACGAAATCGGTCAAAGCCAACACGGGTACAAGAACGAAAAACAACAAGAACAAACCAAACCGCCAAGCGAGACACTACAACTCAACTAGGGCGACAGACGATGGCAATGCGAAGCAACGCTACGTACCCGACCATTTGGTTGAGACAGCGTACTTGTAGCTTGGAGGGGAGCGTAGGTTTGTTTGTGCCCCCCCCCCCTTGGCTAGTACCAATCTGGGACATTCCCAGACAATCCCCCTTCAAACAAAGCCAAAAATTCGTATCTCCGGTTTTGCACCCCCTTTCGACCTCCAGCACCACCGCCTGGCCTCCAGACCTAAT
>JASAMY010002696.1:0-25000 GCA_030248085.1 Paralinhomoeus sp. GSCO2_6 | reverse complement strand
AAACTTGCAATTTTTTTTTTATGCAACCCTGCTCCTAAGTCGATTAAAAAAAATTTTAAAAAAAAAATTAATTAAAAAAAAAAAACTTGAAATTTTTTTTTATGCAACCCTGCCAAAGACATTCGGAAGAACGCCATCTGTAACCAGTCGTGGGCTCAGGGGGGTCTTGGAGGGGTTCACCCCCCCCCCCCCTGGCCATCGCCATCCCAGATGACTTGCGGGAAACACTCTCTCAATATTTAAAAAAACTGGGTAAAGATGCGTGTTTTTGTTTTATTTTCAGTGACCCAAAAACGCTTAAAAAGTGCTATTTAGGCGTTGTTTTAACACATTTTGGACCAAAAAGCACCGAATTACGCGCTATTTTGGTGCAAAATCTTCTACTTCAATCACCCCCCTCCAAAATTGGCGATCCCAGCGGGATGGCGGGAGACCCCTCCCCCTCGAAACACCCCGAGACCCCCTTCCCCCTGGCCTTTTCACCATATCTACACCTATGCATGACGCCTTCCCGTCTAGAGCCGCAGAATTAGCCAGAGACATTCGGAAGAACGCCATCTATCTGTAACCTAGGGCAGCGACAGCACGAGATGGGCAAAGACTCGTTTACAGCAACGCCTACGCGTACGCGCCCCTCGTTGTTTATTGCGACGCGAAGCTTGGGGGGGGGAGCATTGGGGTGTAGCTGGGTAGGCGGTAGGGCTCACAAACCGTAGCGCGAGGCGATCGATCTTCTTGCAGGAAGTGCGGGTCTCATCACCACCCCCCCCCCCCTTGCAGGTCAACACACCCCCATTGACTATCTGAAAATCTCATACTAACCCTCCCTTCCCCCCCCCCCCCAGCTTCGATGGACAGTTACAACAGTTCTGAGGTTGAGTTGAGTATGTGAGTGAATACAATACATGGGCAAAATGGGAATATAATAAGGGGGGAGGCGGGGGGAATGAACGAGAGGTGCCCTCCCCTCCTCAAAAACTCAAAACAGGACACTCTTTCGGGACACCCCCCCCCACATAACCCCTGGCCTGGGTTCAGGCTAGCTAGGTTCAAACCTTAGTTAGTGGCTACCGTATCTCCCAACATTTTTCTTTTTCTTTTCACCTTTTTGCGTATTTGCCCAGACTGCCCTCTTCCCAGGCGGTATTGCCACCGGCGAAATGCTGACCGTCCGTCTTTTTCAGACCCTAAACATTGTGTGTTATTTTATTTTTTTTTTGCGTTTCTACAATGTACAGTATTATTTGCTCGCCCGCGCATATATAGTGCGCATCATAGGGGGCCGCAGGACAATTAATGCACGCACGCACGCTCGCACGTACGCGCTCAAAAAGTTCACACGCACGCACGCCAAGCACGCACGCACGCACGCACCTGTTTAAACGATGCCACGAGCAGTCTGCATGCGGAACACTTCAATTTTAGCCGGTTGCCATTTTTCTGCGCGTAGCAGCCATATGGAACTAGTAAAACGACAAAAAATACCGACAACGCCCACTCAAATTTTGAACATTTGACTAATTTGCGCGACATTTGCTCCATTTTATTCACGGGCGGTCGGCGCGACGCATACTTTGTTTGCTTCCGTACCACCCGGCATTAGGGGAAAACCTACTCGCGCGGGGCAATTACGGTAGGATGGGCAGATTTGGGAGGGACATCTAACTTGATAGCTACTTGGGGGAGACAACTCCTCAGACGGAGCAAAAAGGCACCAAACGGTAATCGCGTATAGGTTTGGCCTTGCTTAGGCTTAGGCTTAGGTTTGGGCGTGCATGCCGGTGCTTGCACGCGTGCGTGCGTGCGGGCGCGCGTTCGTGTCGTTGCGTGCGTGCCCGTGCGTGCATGCGTGTGGGCGTGCAGAGGCGGGCGCGCGTTCATGCCATTGCGTAGTGGCCGCCTTGTAGTGGCTTAGAGAAATCGCAAAGCACCGCCTGACAGGTCGATGACCGGAACGCTGTCTTTCAGTTTCACTTTTGCCACGGCTGGACCTGCAGGCTGCAGGACAGACGACGGAGACGGCCGCGCTGCCTGCTGCACCTGGACGAGCGGCGCTCGTGGCTCTTCTGCCAGGGGTGTGCTCGTGGTGGGTACACCTCGTCGGACCGGCGCTGACGATGCAGCGCTGCTGACGTACGTACGTACGTACCGCGGGGGTGCTCGGGAGCGAGCCGTCATCGACGGCCTCGCGCAGGCAGCGCTGCATGGGCGTCTCGAGAAAGCGGTGCTGCGCGTCGACGGCCGCGTCGTCCGCGTCCTCGGCGAAAACGCAGCCGAGACCGGGATGGTCGCCGGTTTAAAGTGGTCGCGCATGCCCTCGATGGAGCCGCACGGGCGGGGCACTGCGAGCACGCGTACGGCGCATAGTTGAGCGCGTAAGCGAGGCCCACGTGGCGCTCCAACTCGTACAGGTTCAGTAAAAAGTAAAAGTAAGGAAAAATAGTTGGTATGCTTGCGTACCGGCACACACGCACGCACCGGCACGGACGCACGCACACACGCACCGGCACGACGCACTGGCACGCACGCAACGACGCACGCACGCGCGCCCGCCCGCACGCACGCATGTACGCACTGGCACGCACGCCTAAGCCTAAGCCTAATCAAAGCCTAAGGAAGGCCTAAATTATGCGCGATTACTGTTTGGTGCCTTTTCGCTGCCAATTGCTCCGTCTGAGGAATTGTCTCCCCCAAGTAGTTAATAAATTTGGCTGCCCCTCCCAAATCTGCCCCTCCTACCGTAGTGCCCCGCGCGAGTAGGTTTTCCCGGCATTAGGCGGGTGCGTTACCGGTGCTCAACTGGAAACAAACGATGCTCAACTGCAAGTACGGTACCGCCCAATTCAAATACGAGTACGTGCAACGTGCTAATCGTACAAGTTCGTATAGATAAAAATGTGCAAAATATACGGAATATATACAAAATTCCTCGGGCCATGGCGTTGTCTGTATGCGGCGCACCTTGCGGCGGCGGCGACGATGACACGCAAATGCACCTTCTTACGCGAATAAATACTTAATGAGATTCGCATAAACAGACGTGCAATGCGAACGAGGCGCATGAGATCACGAGTCACCACGTCTGCCGGTCGTAGAACAGCAGGTAGGCTTCCTGGCTGTCGAAGGCGGCCCAGTCGGCGTCGGCGCCAAGCTGCACGACGCTGCTGTCGTTGAACCGCCACCAGGAGCCCAGCTCGTCGACTAAGCAGTCCGCCGTGTAGTGGCCGCTGTCGACGCTCGCCCCCCAGTGGTACTACACAACAAACCAGCAGCTGTGGTGAATGTCATGTCACTCAACGTAAAAATGAGCGCGCACTTACGACGACACTTCTCAGTCGGTACTTGATCGGCAGTGGAGTGGGCCTTGCTGCGCGACAGCGGCGTTGACGAAGGGCGCGACGTCCAACTGCTTGGGCACGTCCACCGCAACGCCCACCTTGTTCAAGTTCGCGTCAAACCTACAATTCAGTGGCAAAGCAAAGCGTCTGATTGGCATACAGGGAATCGTTCAATGACACCGTTTGAGGTGGACGGCCAGGCACGGCGGCGGAACACCCAGGCTCAGCTGGCCGGTGCGGCGGTCGGTGGCGGCGCAGCTGGGGCAGGTGTCGTCAGTGCGCGCCTCAGGGTCGAAGTAGGCGTTCAAGCAGTCCTCTGAGAACGGAAGATCTGCACACCTGAACACGCATTCTCGTTGGGATACCTGAAGTGACGATGGCTCGGATGCCAGCCCCAAGGACAGCTCTGTGATGGCATCCATGTTGAAGACCTCGGCGCCGCACGCCTCACAACGAACGCACGTGCACAGGACGCCCTATGGCAAGGTAAATTAGCGTTTGTGCTTGACGTGGGCAAATAAAAATGCATACTTTGAAGACGTCGCCGACCGCTGAGCACTTGGAGCTGGAGAAGAGTCGGCTGATGAGCGCGTCGTCGTTGGCGCCGAGCAGGCTGGCCGCGTGCAGTCGCTGCACCGTCGCCTGGGCCGAGGCCGTCAGCCGCTCGCCCGTCGCGGCCATCAGCTCCCAGTCGACGCACTCGACGAGCAGGTTGAACAGCTCCTGGGCGTCGTGCTGCCGGCTTCTGTCAGCAAAGCCCCACGCCGCCGGAAGGGAGCTCTGAAGAGGAAACGCCGTGAGAAAGCGGCCGACACGCTAGAGGCTTACCAGAACCTCTGTCAGCTCGGCTGGGGTCTTGCGCCGCAGCGACTGCAGGATCGAGACGAGGCTGTCGAGCCCACAGTCGACGCTTTTGCCCACAGTGTGGCCGGTCAGCTCCTAGAAACAAAAGAAAATGTACAATTACAATCATTTCATTTACAAATAATTAGTGAATGCCGTACGCTGATTTCTTGGGCGGCTGGACGTGCCACTCCGCATTTCTTCCAAGATCTCGCGCACATCTTCCCGAGCCCACACCTCCAGCTCGATCTTGCGCTTCATGCCTTCATCACTTGAGTGGGTTCAATCAAATGTAACAGCCGAAGACAAAACCAATATGGCGCAGTTGCGATGTGCAGTTGAATTTGAATATTCGCTTCGTGTTCGCACATATAAAAACACGCAATTCAGCGTAGGATACGGGTGTCCGGCTGCTGTCCGGCTGCTGTCCGGCTGGAGTTGAGCATCGCCAACATGCGATTAGGCGACGTGTCTCTCGCCGAATTACTGCAATACCGTAAGCTAATAAGCAAAAGTAGTTGGCGCACGAAGCGCCATTACTCAACTTTGCCATGATAGTGCAGTATTCGAATAGTAGGCGGAACAACCCTAGCAAACGTCTAGACGAGTGTTAAGCGGTTAGTAAGTGCGGTGAAGTGCAGTGCAAAGATTCTATATCTCTGCCCTTGTACGTTTTTAGCTGTGCACAAACTCAAATAAAAAGACGATTTTGAATACTGCAAGGGTAATTCGAATACCGTCTACGCGCCTTTTGAGGTGCCGTGCTGAGTTGACTGACTGCATGCCGATGCGCCACTATATCTATTAATGTTTACGACAAAGTCAGTGCTCAGAAGGCTTAGGTCTTGCTTAGGCTTAGCCTTGAAACTACATAGGCTCAGGCTAAGGCCCTTATGGCGGTGCATCAGCCCCAAACCATTAGTTGGTTGAATTACAACGATTACTCAACTTCATAATTCTTTCATTAAACTTTTATTGTAAAAAGTCACGTCTCATCTCATCATTCTCCATGTTTTTAGCCGTCTGCATTGTCCTCTCTGCATCTTTGTTAGTGGTGTCGATGATTGCAGAGACCCTCAATGGGCGATTTGGTGGTGTCTCTCGTCGAAGAAACAACAGCAGGATTTGATAACGGAGGTGCCACATTAATGAGCGGAAGAATGTAATCGGGCACTCTCTTTGGATGAGGCCAATAGGTAACTGGCGTACAGTTTTCCACCCCACCCATCAACCGTGGGCAATGAGAGCGTTCATCCTTCTCTGCCCAAGGGGATTATTAACTCAGTAACCTCGGTGGAAGCGAGTAGAACCCCCCCCCCCCCCGGCCACGAGCGCGACGCCTTACTACTTACCTATCCAACCGCTCTCCATGTTTGGCGAGCCTGCGAGCCACCCACCCGCCACGACGCGAAAGTGGCGTTGCATTTACTCAGCAAGACAGCATCGGGTTTCCGCAGCGAAATGTCGTTAGAAATCGAGCTTACCTACCGGCTGTGTGCACGTCTTGTTCCTCAGTCTGTTGAGTTCAGGACCTTTCAGTGGCAGCAAGTATTCAGCCTTACACCTCAGCTGCAGCTGCAGCTGCAGCGCCAGCAGATTGTACACGTGCGGCATGCTGCTCGTCCCCAACCGCACAGTTCTCGTGGGCGCCAAGGTTTACCCGCCCTACACGACCCTGTGCGGCCTGCGGACGCTGCGGCCCTCTCAAAATTGTCCCCTGCCAGGTGTGGACAACGAGATTCTGGGCTTGCTGCTGGCTCGAGCGGGCCTCCACTACCGGCTGGTGCCGCTGGAGCACGTGCCCTGGGGCTCGCTGGACAGCGGAGCCAACGATGGGCCCTCGGGACTTCTGGCCCACATTGGGAACGGTTCCATCGACACGACCACCACCGCAACCTGGGCCTACAACAGCGCCAGGACACCTTGACGTGCTGAACACGCACAGTGACTGCACGTTAAACTTTTTTTTTATTTAAAAAGTTGATGTTTTTTTTTTCAAAAACCATCTCTATGCCCTACACTCCACCACCCGCCCTCCCCTGAAATGTACGCTTTGAAGCAGAGCAAAAAAATTGGCCTATGGCGATGTGTTTCTCTGAAAAAAACGGCGTACACACATAATGTACTTTTGTATTTTGTGTCATGCATGGAGCATTTATTACGGTATTTTAAAGTTGAGTAATGGCACGGCACGCTGAGCTGAGCACTGAGCTGAGCTAGTATGCTGAGCTATGCTCTAAAATTTGCCTATCAGTTCCTTGAAATTGACCACGTGAGCTTCCATATGAAAATCTCTCCTAGGTGGAGGTATAATCAGGACGGTCAGTTTAAACAAGCAGAAAAAGCAAACAGTAAGAAGGTTGCGACACAGTGTTGACATTTCTCAACTGCTCGTTGACAGCTCAAATTTTCTTCTTCAACGCCGGCGTCTGTATTGGCTCAGTACTGCATGGCTTTTGACGAGTTGGTCAACGTGTCCTTAGAGCGAGCTGGTTCGACTACCCCTACTTTTCACTAGACCTAGAGACGGTGTTTTTGTCGGCCAGGGGCGGGCACGATCTGCCGACGGCCGCGTTGCGGCTGATCGGTCGCACGCACGCACGCACGCACGCACGCACGCACGCACGCACGCACGCACGCCAAGCACGCACGCACGCACGCACGCACGCACGCCAAGCACGCACGCACGCACGCCAAGCACGCACGCACGCACGCCAAGCACGCACGCACGCCAAGCACGCACGCACGCCAAGCACGCACGCACGCACGCCAAGCACGCACACACGCACGCCAAGCACGCACGCACGCACGCCAAGCACGCACGCACGCACTCCACAAGACAGGACACACTCATTGCATACCAATGCATCATTGTCGCCGACATAAACAAGCGGTATATAGGAGACAATTGGAAGCATTGAAGAGAAATATGCAGCTGCTGCCAACGGCGCAGACGGCGGCAAGGCTTGTTCCAGCGCATCGCCATTTGCAGAGTCTCATGAACTCACTATGACACAGGTAATGGGTGCTGGCACTTATTTTGATGGCATTTTTGATGTTGTATTTGATGAGAGAGTACTGTCCAATATATATGTATTGTACGTGACGTTGAAACATTGTTTGCTTTGCATGACTTGTGCCAGGCGTGTCTCTGTAAAGGAAAAGAGCCTCCCAAGTCCCAACCTAGTGTGCTACCGTAATCAATTTTTAGTTGCTTGGGACCTTCGCTCTGCTCGGTTTCGGCGTCTGCGGCGGCGCTTTCGCTTTACTTGTTGAACGCAGCAGGTGTCTTCTGGTGTAACTGCGCGCTGGGGCAGCGTATGGCCTAGTGGTAGAGGATGGGCCTCTTGCGCGCAAGGTTCTGGGTTCGATTCTTGATGGACGCACTAGATCGAGGACTTCCCCCCCTCGATGGATTTTCTCGTGCCGTCGCCGCCGTGCTCGACGGTGTGGCGACTGCCAAGGCCAGGAGTCTAGGAAAACGAGAAAGGAACTGCTGCCATCATTCGATTAGAGTTTCCACGGTTCGAGTAGCGATCTGCAATCGATCGACACGAAAAGTGCATGCAACGACCTAGTTCGGCGGGAAGAGAAGCGTTTGAAAGAAATTACTCGTTGGCAGGGCTTGGCCGCACAGCAGAGGACGTTGTACCTACACTTTGCGCCAATGTCATGCAGCGTCTGACGCATTTCGTTTAGAACTTTGCCTCGAATGAATGACGCGCCGATCGCACGGTTGCTGATTTTCGATCGAACCACTCGTACATAGGTACCACCACGGTGAATCACCTGAACCGATTAAAGAATACCTAAATTCTTTCTTCAAATCCCGGACCTGAACCCGACTGGAAAATTCGAAAAAAGTCTCATAAAATCATGCGCTGTATTGGGCTGCAGTGCGTATACAATGTCCGGTGCGCGCATTCCCTCCCGCATCGCTCGTGACAGTTCAACAAACTCTGCAAAATTCGGCACTGGCGGCCACCGTTCTCTTCCGCCGCGTTATATACCAACCGTTCTATGTACGGAATGTCTGTTGGCTGGGCACGCGCCCTGTGATGGCACAAAACACGCAAATCACTTGCGGCGCTCCTTCGGCACCAACAGGTAGCCCGTGCTGCTTCGAAGGATGTAGTAGTCGTCGGTGTCGGCAGCCCTCTTCAGCGCCGACTTGGACACCTCGACATATTCCCCTGGGTAGGGCGCGTTGGCGGCGAAGCTCGGGTAGTAAGCTGCCTCGCCCTCCAGAGCTCGGGCAGCTGCGCGCTTGGTGTTCGTGTAGCCGTGAGCTGAATGGGATGTCCGTTCTGTATGACTGGAAACTGCAGCATCAGCGAGATTAGCGGCGCGCGTGCGTGCGTGCGTGCGTGCGTGCGTGCGTGCGTGCGTGCGTGCGCGCGAGGCCGCGGGGATGCTTGTCGCTGCGCGCATCGACGTTTCTACTGTGCGTCAGATAATCAGTGATCTTTCGCAAAACAATCACTGTAATCAGACCGTACTCCTGATAAAGATGGCCTGTGTCTCCTGCAGGACGAGCAGCATCGCCACGACGATTAGTAGACCGCTTCTGACGGGCGACACTCTCGCAAAATTCGCCATTTCTTTCGTCGATTCCTGTTGTTTGTTTCTCTGGTTTGTGTCTCGGTTCCAAGGGATTGTGCACCTCGACAAACGTGGGCTGACTGACCCACGTGCGTGCGTGTGCGCCGCTGGTAACTCAATCTATTCTTCGGGGGCTGCATCCGGCGCCAATTACTCGCCGCCTGTCCTTTTCGCCGCGCGAGAGGGAGAGAGACAAACGCTCCGCTAACGAATCACTGTGTTTGTCCGGGGGGGGGGGGAAGAGAGACGACGCGTCGTTTGATCCGATCTCCTCCTGTCGCAATCAGACGAGGCCGTCGTCGAGACGGCAGCGGGAGAAGAAGCGGCGCGATTGGGGACTGTCGACGAGCGCCAGAAGCCGCGCAGCCGCCGCCTCCGACCGCCAAGGGAGGGAAGACATCGCCTGAGCAAAGGCGTTGTATTCACATTGAAAATTCATGCGCAGTACATGACGCATGCGGTGCGCTGATTGGTCGAAAGTCTTGCGTGGCAGGATTTGGACGGAAGTGCGTCATATAGGTACATGTACATATGTAGTACATAGATGCCGCAAATCGCCCTAGGTGTGCCCTCCTATAGAGTGCCCCAGGAGCTATGTTGTGCCATGCCCCGACCCTTCATGATACTCCACCCCCCCCCCCCCACATGATGACCATTCAGAATCATAAGCCCCCCCCCCCCCGCCAGAGGGCAGCGTATGGCCTAATGGCAAAGAATCGGCCTCTTGCGCGCAACGCCCTGGGATGGTCCGGTTCTTGATGGAGCCACAAGATTGAGGACTTTCCTTTCAATGGATTTTCTCATGCTATCGCTACCCTAGATTATAGATGGCGTTCTTCCGAAGGTCTTGGACGAATTACGCGGCTCTAGGAGTCACGGAGATGGGTGTGCTATATGCCCCTAATCCAACAACAACAACAACAACAACAACCACACCCCCCCCCCCCCCACCAGATCGACTCTCTTGCGCACCGGCTCCAAATCGCTTTTTATGCGCTCAAAAAGTTGTTCGCACTCTTCGCTGCTGGCCAGTGGCGGGTCGAGAAGCTCGTAGACTCCCCGTTTGGCGTAGCCGTGAGCTAGAGAAGGTCGTTTAAATTTTTTTTGTGAATTTGGAAACAGAGCAGTTGTAAGCTGCGTCAGAGGATGCACATGCGCACTCGTGTGGCTTCTTTTAAAGTTGACTCCTACTCGTTTAAATCCTTGGAAGTGCGCACTCGTGTGAGAAATCCTTTACCGATGCAATGGTGCATTCTGTTTGCTTTACAGTGTAGTTTTGTTGTTAGACAACCTAATGGTTTACCATCTAATTTACAGTCCAATGGCTTGCCACTCCAATGGTTGTGTAGTATGTAGTGTCACGTGGTTGCCTTGCCTTGGTCCCGACTTACCGTATTATTGTTTTCTTCCAACTCTATCTACTGTACTACCGTAGCTGATCTTTCGAACACGCACTTCTGACGAAAATGCCGGCGTCGACGAGCAGGTGGGCGCAGACGGCGCAGAAGACGCTGCCGAGCAGCAGTCGGCTGCTGGCACTCATTTCGACAAGTCGTCTTTTGTCTCGCCCAGTCCTTGTTCAGATAGAGCCCGCTGGAAATCTCGCGTCAGTGAGCGAGCGCTGTCGAGGGAGAATGGCCTGGTTCGGCGGCTGAAAATTTGACGGATCGTCCGCACCCGACCGGACAGGTTCGGAGGGGAGAAAAAAAAGCCGTTCCCTTCTCGTTCGGTGGCTGTCAACCGGCGCCTGGCGACGACGAATGGGCTGTCGAAAGAGATCGCTTGTTCCCCGGAGCCGAAAAACGACGACGACAAACGCACCCGCCCCCCCCCCCCCGCCCCGGGGGCGGCGCAAATTGATTAAGCCGTAAATTTCTTACCCCGGTCACGTATAGTAGACGAGACCGTTGGTGGCTGAGAGGCAATGACGACCGCTTGCTCCCGAAATTGCGAACGCCACCTGAGCACCCTGAGCTGATGGACGACGGTTAAGCTACGAGACAAAACATGGCAAGCGGATTCGGCAGCGCAGAACACGCAATGGTCATGGAAGCTTTGTAAAAGCTGCACCTAATGGGGCAGCGGATGGCGTAGCGGTAGAGAATCAGCGCCTGGGTTCGATTCTTGCTGGATCCACTGAAAATGGGTCTTTCCCTAGCCATGGAATTTCTCGTGCTATCGCTGCCCTAAATTACAAATGGCGTTCTTCCGAATGTCTTTGGCTAATTATGCGGCTCTAGGCGGGAAGGAGTCAGAGATGGCTATTCTATATGGGCCATTTGTGTACCATGGGCTATATGGGCCAATCCAACAAAAACAACAAGCAACAAGCTACCTAACCTACCTACATATACCTAACGTACAGGGTGCGTGACCGGGCATCGTATGAGTCAGACTCGTCATAAGGACTGGCGTCGTGCTGACTCATCATCTTCTCATTGTGATTTGTGGCTGTCTTCTTGACGTGTAGTTTTTCTTATTTTTCGTTTGTTGCACTGCACTTTGCTGATGGCTCCTATCATGGTTCCTATCAGTCGCGACAGCCAACGATAGACTGGGACTGATGACATGCTGCAATGCGCTTGCTCCCGTGTCTTCTTGAAACTCGTATAACCTTGTAAACCTGAATGTAATGTATGTTGTGCATGTGAACCTTAGAATTGAATTGCAGAGTCTCAAAAAAAAGGCTCATTGCTCAGATTTTGCAGCGATATTCAGAGGCGACCAGCGTGTCGTCAAAATAATCACAAAATCCAATCGTTGCTGCTTCAATCTTGACGTGCATTTTGATTGATTTGATCCTCGTGCTGAGAATTTGTTTCACATCTTTTGATCAGCCCCCCCCCCCACCCAAACAGGCGCCGTCATGTAGCCGACCCTCCTTGCAGGTGAATGCTTCATTTTCTGTCGGTTGCCAGTATTGTCAGTTTTGAGAGCACAGTTAATAATTGCCAGCGTCTATTGGAGTGCAGAATGCATTGGACGGTCCATTGGCTGTTTGAGTCGCCGTCGCTAGGCAACAGATTTGCATAACTGAGTGTAGGTATGTAGTTGTTGGACAGGGACAACGCTAGGAGGCCGTCAGTGGCCCATATAGCATATCCATCTCCATAGCCTCAGAATTAGCCAAATTCATTCGGAAGAACGCCATCTAATCGAGTGCAGCGAGGCACGAGAAGATCCATTGAGAGGGACGTCCTCGATCTAGCGGGTCGAATTAAGAATCGAACCCAGAGAACCGCGCGCGCAAGAGGCCGATTCTCTACCACCCAACGGAGTGCATTCTATGATCGGTACTCTCTCTCTAGTGCGTACCACAAATTAGTTGTACCATTAATTACCAAGTAATATTTCTAGTACCACACCGGCAGGCTTAGCCGGCTCGGCTACCATCGTCCAAGACCGTTCATACTAAACCCAGAGCAATTTTTCGGTACGTGAGTTGAAGGTGGACGAGTGAGTACTCTGTAAGTCGTCTCGACCTCGTATATCATTTTGCATTTTATATTCCCAGGTCAATATAAAATTCCCATATCAATAATCCCCAGGTCAATAATTAAATTAATCTGTCCTTGCCAATTCTCTGTCCAATTATTGGAATGCCCTTTTGAAAGGGTAAAAGAGGGGACAGAATTGGAACATTTATGGTACCGCCTACTCCGCTAGTAGTAACAACCTTAAATGTGAGAAGCACACGACTACCGTAAATTCTCAAATAGTACCCCTCCCTTCAATAGCGCCACCCTCCAATGGTGCCCCCGGATAAGAAGAGGTTGAAAGAATAGTGCCCCAGGGGCAATGTTGTACGTTTTATGGTAAATTCGTTGAGACGGCAGCTTGTTTGGTTCTTTTGCCATTAGTGCTCAAGCCCAGGTACTTATACTACATACGGTATACCCTCTTTCGTTATCGATTTCTATGGAGAAATTTGAGCTTACTACATGCCTCCCTCTAGCCTGCTTGCGTATTGATTTTTTTTTTTGAGCAGTGGGTATGAGTGAGTGCACTTGCGTAACACACGTTTTCACACGTTTTTGCCAACTTATGCGACGGTGCAGGAATTTCGTCAGATTGTTATGAAATCTGTAAAGTTACCAATCTCTCCGTCGTGGCTTCCATCTTTTTTGCTGGTTTCACGGTAAGTGGAGTAGAAAATTTCGGTATGTCGTGCATGGTTTTCGCGTGGTTTTCCGATTTCGGTGGAGCCAGAAGGGGGTTGAATGAGGGGGGGGGGGGTGGGCGGCTGCCAACAATGAAAGTTTACAGTATGTGGGCCAAGTTTACGCATTGTAAGGGGTGGTAAATATCACTAACACGTTTTTGGACTTGTGTTTGGAGAATGGGGGAGGGGGGATTCTAATCCAACCCAAGCCCGTGAATCAATTTAGCAATAGTCACGCCGCCTTTGTATCAATGGTATCAATGGCAAGGGCGCTGCATAACGGAAAAGCTATGTAGTACCCGTACAACCGCTAGCCAACTACTTGTTCGCTTGCTCGATCCTGGTATTACCGTAAAACCTCCAATAGTGCCCCGGGGCATTATTCTTTCAACCCGGGGTCACTATTGGAGGGGGCACTGTTGGAGGGGGGGGGGCGGCCCTATTGGGGCCTCGATTACCTAAAGGATTTAGGGTATAGGTGCGTGCGTTCTGTCGGCTTTTTGAACTGTCAGTCTTTCGGTGCTTTTGACTGCTGCAAACTATACGGGCAGAGAAACCCCTAGCGGAGTAGGGCGAGGTTGAAGCTATAAAAGTGCTTCGAGCGAGCACACGTCTGAGGATGCACACGTTCTCTCATAGCGTCTCCAATGGTGGTCGAAAAGCGCACAAAGTTTCGCCTGCGGCGCCGATATGTGCTATTTGTCAAAATAGACCGATCGGATACGCCCAAAGCAGCCAAGCGTCTGCAAATTTCAGCAAGGTCCGCCTTCTGGAAAAAAATTCCTGGCCCGCCACGGCGAAAAGTGTGAGATTGGAGAGAGATTGGAGATTGGAGATTGGAGATTGGAGCCAGTGCTGTGTCTGCGCCACCGTTTGGCATTCTACTTCTTGATTGGGTAGCTATAGAGACTGCGAAAATACAAGCGACCCCGCCCTTTGTTGCGTACGGGTATGTTATGTCATGTGCTTTTTATTGGCAAAAGCTGTAGATTAGTACGTTTCAGCAACTATTAACGGTAAATCAACGATTTAAAATGGCAAAAAGTGATCAAAGCACCGAAAATCAGCAATTTTGGCAGCGGAATTAGCATTGCCATCCAAAAGTTGTAGCTATGGAGCCCTCGGGTAAGAAGAGGTTGAAAGAATAGTGCCCGGGCCGGGCACTACTGAAGAATACGACAAGAACAAACGGGGGGTTTTGGAATTTGGGATTAGCAAGGGCAAATTGATGCCTTTTTAGAAGGCTCTACACCCTCTACAGCGTCATTTATTTGGAAAATTTGATCAGCCGCTTTGCTGTGGAACTCAAGGCGTCATGAACGCTGCCATGTACACTGGCTTTGACGGTGCGTCTGCCTTCCTATCGCATTTCTGCCACCGTCCGTTCAAAGAATCGTTCCGCGGAACCGATGACTGTGCGAGTTGTGTAATGGCCGGAAATGTTTTTCGAAGAAGCGACACGCCACGTATGCCTATATACAAGACACGTACGGTACGCAGGCCAAACTATGTGTACAGGTACGCTATCGCTAGCGACACTTCCCGTCATCGTTTCTGCTGAACTGCGTGTGCGGGCGGATTGTTGGATGTTTGTACAGCGTACAATGCTTTTCGCGGAGGCGAGGTCGCGCGCGCAGGCACGCACGCACGCACGCACGCACGCACGCACGCACGCGTGAACGCACGCACGCACACACGCACGCACGCACGCACGCACGCACGCGCGCACGCATGAACGCACAAAGGCGGCTCTATGTCACTTGTCTTCGATCCAAGGTCGCATGCGTCATCCATTCTGCCCAACGAATTACCTATGGGTACCAAGAATGTGTATCTGTGCACTGGCGGCTGGTTTGCAGTTCGCACACACAATCTACGTATGGCAGCGGTCTTTCAGTGCGTCGTCGTCACTACAGTATGCACGTGCGCCCATGAGCGGCCACCGCTATCGGCCCTTAGTCGACATGGACGAAGAGCCGACGCAGCGCACGTCAAAGTCCCGTCGGGCTGTGGCGATTGGCGTCGCGTTGCTGCTCGCCTCTCTGCTGCCCGTTGTGGCTGCGATTGTCTTTTCGGTAAGTGTTTACGTATTTGTCGAAACTACTGTATGCCATTGTTGTAGTTGGTCTACGCCATGCCAAGCAGTGAAGACTGAGACTGACAGTGGTACAAGTTGGCCTGTGGACAATACTAGACATAGACGATGTTGTTGTTGTCGTTGGATTGGGGGCAAGGCTGGCTAGGAGGTCGTCAATGGCCCATATAGCATTGAATCAATTGATAGAAATTATTTTGTATTTTTGTGAATTAAAGAAAATGTACAAATAATTTTTACAGAGAAAATTAAATTTATAACTTTGTGTAGTACTTTCTGCAATTGTGGGTGTTTCGCCTCCACCGCTTGACACCCGAGAGACGCGCGAGGCTCGTCAGAAACGACGCGTCCCCTTTATATCGTGCATTCATTTCGTAGACTCATCATGGGTCTTCAGACCACATAAAGTGAGAAAAAGAAACCACCTTGTCAACTAACCGCGCTTGAAATTCCGCGTCAGTAGTCGCATTCTTGCCATAATTTAATCGTTGAAATATTTCCTGTAGCTTGCGATATTCTATAAATATTTCTATAAACCTGTAGCGAATTGTTGAATTTAAAACCGTGAATTAGTAAATCGTGCACTTGCATTAGACGTATCGTTGTAGTTCTGTGCGTTCTTTGCATCGTATGTACTGTATTTACCGATTTAACCGTCATATGAACTTAGTTGTTCAACATAGAATTAATCATGCGCTTCTTGTTGAAGTTTGGGATCATGCATCTAATTTTATATTCATAATTGTGTAGTACTGACATAATGGTTTTCAAAATTCTGTTTCTTCGAAACCGTTATTTTTGTACTCATTGATGATACATTGTACTCTTCTAATAAAGTCTGATTCGTCTCTAGTCAGCCTAATTATGCGTATAATTTGACCTTTAAGTACGCCATATGGCATGTTCATGGGTACATTGCTCGAGCTTTTGAAAAATCGAGTGATGTTGAAGGTGTAATCATCAGTTTTATTGTATACTGTAGTACTTAGACTGCAGTTAGCTAGGTGCACCGTGACATCAAGGTAATGTGTCAGCTGGTTTGAAACTGTTGTGTCGTTTAATTGCAGTTCATTAGGATAGATATCTTTAGCTAACGTCTGAAAGTCTTCAATGTTTATAACTAGCAGGTCATCCACATACCGAAAGATCGCTTGGTTTGTACGTAGTCTGTTACGACTCAGCCATGTAAATTCAAACCAGCTCAAACAGAGATCAGCCATGTCACAGCTGGTAGCGCCACCTTGTGGGCATCCCTTTATTGTTTTGAACTTGGTGTTAGCAAATACCATGTACGAATTTTGTAGTATTTCCTTGCATAGCTGTTTTATTTCGTTTTTGTGCAGGGTATTTGCGCCGGCACCTTGTCTAGCATATTGTATTTGTTCGCCCTTTCTGTACAGGTAGTCGCTTTTGGCATTTTTGTGGCATAGGTCAATTATACCATTAATGCCACTCATAATTGTGTCGTGTTTCAGTGATGGGTACAATGCTGAAAAATCACCGCTGTATATACGTTTCACGTTGGTCATTGTGCGCAGTTGCTCAACAACTTCAAATGAGCTTTTTACTGAGACGTAACGAATTTGTCCATTTCTGTTGGCTATCATCGCACAGTACCGCTTAAAGTGCAGAGCGTAGTGACTTAGGTAGTGTTTGCACAGTTTCTCAAGTGGTTTTAAACTGGATTGTCTGGCTGCCACGATAGCTCTGAATGCTGGTGGTCTTTTGTGTAATTTCGGGTTGGCAAAGAGTATAGGCAGAACGTTTCTATTTTCAGGTTTTGCACCGTATGTGCTCATGAGACGTTTGTGTTTTTCCAGTATTTGATCCACTGTGTCATTTGTCGGTGCGAAGACTGCATTTCCATGTATAGCAATTCTGTCGTTCTCAATATATATGCCGCACTCATCACAGAGCTTTTTCAAATAATAATTTTTGCATAGGATGGAGTAGTTGCCTGGCACTTTGTCGGTAATTGTAATTATGTACCGTTTTTGAAACGTTTCCAGGTACTGTATCCCTTTATTTGAAAGTCTTAGGTTCTGTGGAGTACTGTAAATCTCTTGATCAATTCTATTTTCTATTATTTTTCGATATTTGCCGACTAATTTGGTGCAGTCTCTTTCTGTGAGTGCATTTTTGGCTCTTAAGGTACTGAGGTACCGATTCAGATCTGTCAGTATCGAACTAGCAATTTTATTTTTGTCAGTTGTCATGTTAATTTTGTATTTTGTACCGAGATTCATAAATTGTCTAAGTTCGGTATTTTCTACAATATTCAGGTCACCAGTAACTACATGTCCTAATTGTCCGTCTCTATAAATTTCGTTGCATCTACAGTGTTCCAAGCTCAGAAGATGTTCTCTAAGCTGTGCAGCTGTAAGCTGTCGCAGTATTTTGGTGTAGTTGCACACTTGTAGCCATGCTGGTGACGTTGTCTTGTACACCACCTGAACGGTCCAGTCAACAGCTTCCATTGGTTTGCTGATGAGTTTACCGATCCTTGTTGCCTTCAATAATTTGGCAATTCCAATTCGTGACACTACTTGATTCGTATGTAGTACTGTAATCCTTACTGTCCGTCGCTTCTGGGTTTCATCAGCGTTGTGTCTTCGTGAGGTACTCTGCAGATAGGCTAGTATTTTATCGTAGGTATGCTGTTGTAGGCCTTTAGCCATACACCGAAAATACAGGTACTGTATGTACTTCTTTCTGGTTTTCTGTAGCATTTGTGTTTGGTCTCCGATGTGGATTTTTTCAAAATCTCTTATGTAGCTTTCTATTTCCGTATCCGTTGGATTGTGCTTATGCTCCGCCGCTCCATGACAATGATGACCTGTCTTGAGCCGCATAATTAGCCAAAGATATTCGGAAGAACGCCATCTGCGATCTAGGGCAACAACAGCGCGAAAAAATCTATTTAAAGGAAAGTCCTCGATTTAGTGGATGCGTCAAGAATCGAACCCAGATGAGAACCGTGCGCTCAAGAGGCGGATTCTCTACCACTACGCCATACGCAGCCCAATAAATCGGCGGAGAACACGATCAAAAATACCACGCGCAGCTCAAATGTCGCAACGATTTCAGTGCCAAGGACTCATTCGCAGCCGCAGCCAGGAAATTTACGCTCCGGTGGAAATGGGTACGTTTCCAATTGAACTTGCACGTATGCCATTCTCAAAATGTCTCTAAATTTGCCTCGGTTCTTCCAATCGCTTCATTATGTGTTAATTAATGTTCATTTATGTTCATTAAAAAAACAATAGAACACCTTGTTTCATGTTCGTGCCCCCTCAAACGATTCTCGACCTTTTCTCTTCAAAGAATAACTGCCTGCGTCTCTTGAAGAATTTCATTGCGTACACTGTATCCCACCACATCCTCTCCCTCAATCTGACCCGGACTGGGTCCATTCAATCCCCCTAGATCCGCCATCGAAATATCATCCCACAACTTCTTGCAGCTGAAGCGATTCAGACCCGATTCCCGCACTGCCGGTGCCGGATCTCCGAAAGCCGACGGGAGCCTTGAGGATCGCCAGTTTCAATACGTGGCACAACGGTGGCAGCGTCGACGATGGCGTGGCCAAAATTCTCAAACACCTGCGGCTGATTCAACCCGACGTTCTACTACTACAGGTTGGTCCTCGTCGTTTGGCAATTTTGAAAGGCCTTGTATGCACAATAGGTAGGTATATAAATATGTTTATCTTTTAGATATAAATTTATATTTTTATTTTTGATATGATATAAATCAATATTTTTATTTTTGTTTATTTTTAATATTATATTATGCAAAAATAATATTACATTATTATACTGTATTACAATTATAATATTATAAGATTACATAAATAGAATTTTTTGATATAAAAGTTTATATAAATAAACGTCCTACGTCAAATCCATAGACAGGAGTGAATGTGCCTTCCTTCTTCGGCAAAGCGGCAAAGCGGGCAAAGCGTAGATTCGCATTCCAGGAGATTCACAACACGTACTTCACTGGCGAGATTCTGAAGCAGTTGTCAGGAGATGGTGTGTGGCACACCTCCGTCGACAGCTCCACTGACGACCTCGTTGTCCTCAGCCGATTCCCACTGACTTCCATGTGCGGAAGAAGTCTAGGAAAGAATTTAAAAAAAAATATTTTCTTTTCTTTTTTAATTTGCAGTGGCACATCCGCAGGTGCGATGGGCGTCAAGGCGTCGGTGCCCAAGCAGAACGGCGATAGGTGGGTGGAGGACTATCAATACATTTAAATTCTAAATATATTATGCCAAACCTGTTTCTGTTTTTTTTCTTTCAATTTCAGGGTCGAGTTGACTTTGTGGAACGTACATTTGGAGTATCGGTCATTGGGAACGTACGCCGCGTGCAACGTGAAGGTTTCGAGCGACCAACAGATTCTCAACGGAGAGATGGGTCGCGGCTTTTCCATTCCAAGTCAGTCGCAGCTGCCTCGAGGGGCCATACATCCAACTGGGAAAGGGGCACAATTCCTCCACCCCCGAGACCCCCCCCCCAGAATTTTCCCATGGATTTTCACCCTGTCTAAAACGAACGATGAAAGTTTGTAAATGTTGGTGTTTTTAGTGCTTTTCAGTGTTATTAGCACAATAAAACAGCAAAATAACAGTATTTAGAGCCTATTTTGGCCCATTTTTGCCAAAAAAATACCTGTATATAAGTCAAAAAATGGTTGGCTGCACCACCCCCCCCCCCCGCAAAAAAAAAGTGCCATTTACCCTCCCCCCAACTCTGTCAGACTCGGTTACCTGCACAATGGCCCCGGGAAAATTTGTAGAGAAAATCTTTTGCTTTGCTTCGCAGGCAGAGTGGAGCAAACGAGACGGGTTCTGAAGGCGATGGAAGGTCTCAAAGGACCGTCGATCTTGGCAGGGGATTTCAACAGCCCATCGCATATGGTAAGCAATGAAGTGCGTTCAAAAAGGTCGAGCGTTGTGCGATTGATACTACAATGTACATACCAGTGCACTGTATATGCATCAACAGTGTGCAGAGGGTAGCGTCTCTCACGACGCGTGTTAGTCTTCAACCGTACACAGAATATGCACTACATAGTACGCGTGACTACTGTGAGTGCCTTAGGGGCCCTTTTTAGGGGCCCTAAAGGGGCCCTTTTTGAGCGCTTAGTTTTCCGAGGACTATTGGAGGAATTACGGTACGCTGCACATAAAACTGTATGTATCATCGGTCCGCAGCAGTAACGGTGCAGCGATTCCCAGGATTGGGTGGATGAGAACAAGGATCTGAACTGCGGACGCGCTTTTGAATGGCCCGTTACGAAGATGGTCGATGACAATGGATTTGTTGACTCCTACAGACAACTGCGCAACGATTCGCGTGCATCTCCAGGTCGTTTAGTGTACTGTATATTGTTGATTATGCAAATGGTGCAAAGGTAATATACTGTAAGGCGAAACCAAAACACAAAAAGAAAAAAAAAAAAAAAACCCAAAAAAAAAAAACACCCGAAGGCACAACCAAAAAAAAGACCATCACGCCGCCACCCAAAAAAGAAAAAAAAAAAAAAAAACACCCCCCCCCCCCCAAAAAAAAAAACCAAAAAAATTAACAGTTCTACAATCACCCACACAAAAAGTTAACCATTTCCGGGCTACAATTGTCGATATTGCGTCTTTAGGTCACACCTGGTCTCCAATCTACAAGTTTGCTGGTCCCGAGTGGGGCTACAGTATCCCCGAGCCCCAGACCCGACTCGACTACATCTTCTACAAAGGGTATTGTACCACGTCTAATCTTATCACTACATATTTACATTGAACAGTTTATGGTGTGTGTGTGCGTGCGTGCGTGCGTGCGTGCGTGCGTGCGTGCGTGCGTGCGTGCTTCACCACGTCCTACTACAAGGTGCAACGCATTCACACACTGCATGCACAGACCCAAATACCGTGCCGACCAAAAATACGGTATGTCCTCAGGGGTGGCTTGAGGCCGGTCAAATCCGAGCTGTACCAGGGCTCGAAGGCGCTGCTGCCCTACCCCAATCACAAGGCCAACGACTGGCCCTCCGATCACGCTCTGCTCTTCACCGATTTTGTTTTTGATGACCCACCGTAGTCACCGTATGCCTGTATTACTGTAGGAAAAATCTGCCTCCTTGGCTTGAATTTTTACATGTCCCAAGTTTGTCGACGAATATTCGAAAATTCGAAACTGCCAGTGATCAGCTCCTGCCCTTCCTAATGTAGGAATAGTTGCAGGTTGCAAAAATAGAGGACCAAAATAGAGGAAGCCAAAAATCAACCCCGACCTTCCTAATGTTTCAAAACAATTTTCAGTCTGTCTAAATCTAAAAAGGTGGTGGTTTGCTCTGCATCCTTTTCCGTTGTTTTCCAAAACGATAACAACACTGAAATAACGCCCCACCCCCACACCCTCGTTCAAAGGAAGCCCCCCCCCCCCACTCGGCCCTATTCATGGTAGGTACTGGTTCAGGTGTCGGCAAGGCTATGTAGTCAAGGTGTATGTAAGCAGCCATGGGTGACTACTGAGAAGCATAAGTAGCGGAATGACTATCCGCATTTATATATCGATCGTGATGTGCCCACTGCGTTGTCGACATTCCTCGATGCTTGACGTCCGCGCTCCGAGCTTTTGGATTCTGTTCAGGCAAAGTGAAATGGAATGTGCCTTTTATGAACCAATGACTGAATTCGCGAATAAATGCAGCGTCGAAGGTGACATGCCGCGTCACAACAGTCTTCACCTACGCCTGTTGCATTTTCAGATACGTCTGATGTAGGGGGGGGGGGGGCCGCCCCCCCCACAAAGTCTGTCTCAAAAAATCGCACCAACATAATTGTACGGACGCACCGGACGCGGGGCCGTTTCGAATTTGTTTTCGTCTTTCCTTCGCTAAAGTTTTCAAAATTCCCACTGGAATTTTTCGCTTTGTCGAAGAGGAGAGAGAGAACGCGACGCATGGCGAGCAGCGACGACGGTGGCGGCGGCGGGGCGGCGAGTGGCGGCGGAGGCGGCACGAAGCGTTCGAGCGAGGAGTCGGCGGCTGGCGGCGCTCCGATTCCCACTCTGCCGGTGCCGGCTTCTGGCGGCGGTTTGGACGTCGGCCCGCCTGCCGAGGGCTCCATCAAGCGTGGTCGCGGCGCGGCGGCGGCGGCGGCCGTCGACGACGTCGACCACTACGAACTGCGACTCCTCGTGCCCGGCAAGGTGGCCGAGAATTCTTTTTTGAGAAAGTTGAAAATTTTCCCAAAAAAAAAATTTCAGTGCGCCGGCAGCGTCATCGGCCGCGGCGGCGAGAACATCAAGCGGCTGCGGGCCACGGTACGCGTCGGCGCGACCACAGCGGGCCGGGCGCGCGCGCGCTCCTTTGGGGGCGCGGCGGAATTTTTTTCGTCGGAATTTTTTAATTAAAATTTGAGAGAAAAAAAAAACAACGAACCGCGCGGCCCTGCGGGGCGCGCGCGCGCCGCGAGGCGTCCCGTCCCACCCAACCCAACCAACCCACCCACCGCACCACCACCACCACCTTCTTCTCGTTTTAGTATAAAGCCACCGTCAGTATTCCGGACTCAACTTCGACAGAACGGTAATAAGATTCTCGATTTAGTGTTTGACCTTGGAAGAGGTCAAATTTTTTTTTTTGCTCGTGTCTCGCACACACTCGCCGCCTAAATCTCTCCGCTCTCTCACTCACTCTCTCTCGTCGCGAGGGTGGCGCGTCGTTTTTCCGAATTTTGTGTTTTCTTTTATTAAAAAAAAAATTAAAAAGAATTAAAAATAATTTACGGGAAAGCGGCGCTTCACCCGTCCTGGCTCTACGTTCGACGCGTCGTTCGCTCTTCCGGTGTCGCTCGCGCCTCACTCGCCGCGCCTCGAGTGACCGCAGTTGACTAACATTTTTTTAATTTAATTTGGCACCCCCCCCCCTCCCTTTCCGGGGTCGGCTCCGTCGCCTCTGGGGGGATGCTCTAGGGGGGTCCGTCCACCCTCCCCCTGGCTATGTAGCCGTCCCGCTTTTTTTGCGGGAGAGGCCCCTTCTGGCCATCGCCAGCCCGGATAGTTTGCGGGAAGCCCTCTCTCAATATTGAAAAAATTGGCGAAAAATGGTGTTTTTTTTGTACCAAAAAGTACCCATTTACTCGTTATTTTGGTGCGAAATCCTCCATTTTGACCGCCCCCCCCCCCGCCAACTCCACAATTTCCAATCCCGGACATTTTATCAAGGAAGGCTTCAGGATGCCCCCCCCCCATCGGAACCCCCGAGACCCCCCCCCCCCCTTGGCTTTTGAACCACACCACACCAATGGGTCCTTCGCCATACATCACACTGGGGGGGGGGGGTAGCAATTGTTAATTGTTTTGAAGAGGGGGTGTTAGTGGGTATTATGCATCAAAATTTCACCTTAGCGGTTGTTTGCCAAATGCTGATAACTGTACCAAAAAGGCTGAGACTGGGAGGTTGACACCATTTTTGTGTAATTTTCGAGCCAAATTTGCTGTGTGCATTTTGAAGCCAGAAAAGTGCAAATATGCAGAGTCTCACAAGATCGTCTGCTATTTACGCTGAAAATTGGGCGAGATTTCTCAGGAAATGACGGCGAAGAAGTCATTCCCACAGTCTTTTGAGATAGGATCAGCAAGGTGGAGTAGACTCCCTCTTCACCGCCAATAGTTTCCTGTTGATTGGCCTCTCAGAGAAGAGAAGCCCCCCTTGCATCGATGTGACCTTTACGTGCGTGTGTCATCGTCAGCTGCTGACGAGGGCCAGGCCATTGAAAAGGGTCTTCATTAGCCTCTGCTAATTACCTGGCCTCACATAATATTCACTAGCTTACGTCGAGCTTATGACGTTAGTGGCTGCGTGTCATTCGAGTCGGTGCGTGGGTTGGGAATTTGTCGCTCTCATTAGCTTTGAGCAATCAACCATGTGCCTCTCATTTCAGCGTGCTGCTTATCTCGGCGTCCTTCTCCGACCTCATGACCATCCTCAAGGAGCTCATGCAGAAAATGGCCGACAATCCGGACGTACGTTCCTTCCCTCCCTCCTTTGCATTGCATTACGGCTCGCTGAATCTGTGGTTGGAACACCTGCCTGCCCTACAGCGAGAGCTAACGCCCTGCAGCTGGCTTAGGCTTGTTGAGTCGCGTCCCTCACGGGACTTAATTACTGGCGTCTAATTAAACGGACGCGACTGCTGAATGGGAGGGACAGGGGCGGCCCTCGACGGGGATTAGTGCCCGCCTGCGCACTCGATGAGGCTTCCCCTTCCCCGGACTCTCCACTCTCACTTTCCTTTGTTCCCTGGGAGCCGCACGCGACAAGGCCACTTTGGCTTCTCGCCCAATATCTCTGTTGTCCATTTACACCTGTTGTCGCGTGATCGCGGTGGCAGGAGACCCCCCGGCCCCAATCTCTCCAGTCTCTTCATCACAACAGTATTTCCACTTGGCCCAAAGTGAAGCAGAACCCCCGGAGCAGAGAGCAGTGTCGCAGGGCGGCTTGCAGGTGAAACGTGAGACGGGCGAGTTTGACGTGCGCGCGTTGCTGCATCAGACGCAGGCCGGCGCCATCATCGGCAAGGGAGGCGCGAATATCGAGGTTGGGTCTGCGGACGTAACACCGGCTCGTAAGTCTAGAGCCATTAGGTCTTTTGCAGCAACTCTGCGATGAGACGGCCGCCAAAATCAAGGTCTTCCAGGACCTCTGTCCCAACAGTACGGACCGAGTCTGCCAGGTGCCCAGCAGTCATTCTTTACGACGCGTCACTCGCGCCCATACCTGCAACCGGGTGAAAGCCACTGGGGGGAGGGGGCGCTCGACAAAAAAAAACGAACGCTCCTTTTTTACTTACACTGGTACTTTTGGATCAAAAAGAGGTCAAAGAGCTCTAAACAGTGTCATGTAGCTGTTTTATGGGCATATAGCAGTGAAAAAGCACTAAAAAAACGCCAA